>JAKCPI010007831.1:0-57499 GCA_023213315.1 Euborellia annulipes
TCCTAAGGATCAGCCCTACGTTATCCTCTTATTATCTTAGCAACTTAATATTATATTACAAATATTACGAGGTTAAAAACCACTCATAATATAATCTCATTCACGTTCAAGAGATTTATTTTTATTTTTAAATGTAAATTTATTATTTAATATATTTCATAATAATCTGGATATTAAAAATAAAAGATGTATTAGGCCTACTGATATTTAATGAGTTTATTTTAGCTAACAAATTAAAGCCTGATTTTCTAAAGCTTTTATTTGCTTTGTCATCCACCTGCCTGAAGCATCGTTTTCTAACTAGGGGTGTTCGATTATGGAAAAAATAATCGATTATTGGATTCGAACAGATGAAAAATAATCGATTATGGAAAAAAATAATCGGTTATGAAAAAAAAATCGATTGTGAAAAAAAATCGATTATACTTATTTATATTAAACATTTAAAGCAATGCATGTTATATCTTATCTTATCTTATAGTATTAAACAAGTAATGTACGTTTGTTTGTAAGCACATCAATTCTCGAAAACCGCTCTAACGATTTTTTTCAAATTTTAAATATATAGTTTACCATTTCAGCTACCAATATGAAATTATTCACAGGGCTTGCCTTTGGGAAAATTTGGGTACTAGGCCTTTACTGATGTACTTTTTTAGTATTTTTCAAGTTTTTTAATGATTTCTTAAAATTTTAAAAATTTACTATTTGTGGTATACAAAACAAATTCCTTTTGATCTTTTCTTAAAAAAACTTAGAATACTAATACTTTACTGATGTACTTTTTAGATTTTTTAATTTTCTCGAAATCCTCTTTAATGATTTCTTTAAAAATTTAAATATTTTCTATTTCCAGTATACAAAACAAATTCCGTTTGATCTTCTCTTTAGGATCCTTTTAGAATTGATGCTTTATTGATGTAATTTTTTAGTTTTTGTCAATTTTCTCCAAAAAAAAAAAAAAATACCGAATCCAGCTCAGTCAACCCGGGACTTATTTATAAAGTGGAAAAGGTAGTAAATTTTGCTGGGGTCCTAAAATTTTTTTGCCGGTTTAACCCTCATGACAAAAATAGTTACAAAGAAAAAATGCAAAAGAGATAATTACCTCACCCCAACAAGATTTCGAAAAGAAAATTATTTCTACGTCAAAAAATTTAACAAATGTTATTAAACGATGTCACTTGATGAATATAGAGTTACATTAAATATATTAAACTTTCCGGCACCTACATATACAGGCCTATTTTTCCTTTTATTCTAAATTAATTGATAATAATTAAAAAAATTTTATCGATCGGGGCAAGAAGTGAATCTAAATAAGAGAAGCTCTACCATTGCATTATGCTCTTAAAAAATACTAATTAAATTTATGGAATATTTTATAAAAAATGTATTCACAAAAATCTCTAAATAGTAACTACCCAGTATTAGGGTAAAAAATAAAAACTACCAGAATAAGAGTCCAAACTCCCCCCCCCCCCCCCTCCTACCTCCAGAAATTGAAAACTTTAACAGGGAGAAGTGATGTTAATTTTGTGTTGATAATAATATATGTTTACATTTTATCAAGAGATCCCATTACGGTTAATAAATTTGTTTTGTAAATAACATGAGAAGTTCCATGTTTATCTTAATTTTATAAACTTTCTCTTTAAATATAAATATATTAATTAAAACAAAACATCAAGTCATAAACCAAAACTAAGTATTGTATAACCATACCCATACTAACATCTAAATTAAATTTAATAAATATGCCAAAATAAATTTAAATAATAATTTTTACTTTCGGCTATTTGATGACATTTTCCCTATCTATTTTTCTACTTCATAGACTTAATGACAATTGAGATCTCTTAAACAAAAATTAGCGAGTTAGGAAAACGAAAACGTGTGATGAAAATGATCGAAAATCAATTTTTCACCAAAACCTCGGATTAATCGGCCAAATGGGTATCCCGACCAGGTCGGTTAAGAGGGGTTTTATTATAAATAAATCAACTTTTTTTAATGCAAATCAAGGGAAAAAGCTACTTTTAAGACAACACTTCCATTTTGATTGCCTAAGTTCAAGGCTCCACTCTCGAGCACATCAGGCGCTTGTGGTTTGTCACTATAAGAAAAGAGTAATAACAATTGAAAGTCTCCCTTTTGTTACACCGTATACACTAGTGCGGGAAGTAACAAGCAAATACAGTAAGTGCTGTCTCCGTACGGCTACTTACCATAGGGAAAGTGTATCCTGTCAAATATCCTACCTGAAGGATATTAAAGGTTACCCATCCTGTCTTTTCTTTAATAAATTGATGTATTTATTAAATTTAAACTAAATTTATTGCTATAAAAGTTATTTTTTCTTATTATTGACTTTACTAGTAGTCTAAAAAAATTATATTTTCTATATATCCAAAGGAAAAGAAAAAGAAATATAGAATTTCTTTTCTTAAAAGGACTTTGTACCGACTGATAAAAGCATTACTTAAAAAAAATATATCAGAGGTAGATTTTTATAAGCAATTTATTGTCAACACGGGGTCATATTTTGTTAAATTTTGCTTTAAATATATTTTAATATACTTTTATAGTGAGTAAGTTGTATTTTAAAGATTTTTTTTTATTATTTATTTTTTCATTTTATTAAAACCTCCCTTTTTTTTAAATATTTTTTTAGGGAACATTCATAAAAGGGCGTTAATAAAAAAAAAAAAAAAATGTAATTTTATGTCATCATTAATTATTTAAAACCTCTTTTTGAATTTTATTATCGCATGTATTGAAATGGAGGAAATTGTATATAGATCACCTAATGGGATTTCATTTTATTTACCCTAGGGGCTTTCGTGTTCAAAGACATAATTCAAATCCTTGAAAAAAAAGAGGTTTACTTACTCAAACAACCGTCCTCCCCCCACTCTCAATGATGAAAACATTCTAAATTCATACATAATTATAATTATATAAAATAAATTTTATTTATCTTAAAAAAGTAGCTTGCCTTTTAAATTTATTATTTTAAAATTAAACATTATAAATCAAAAAGTTTTTTTTTTTTTTTTAATAACTCTTTTCGGCTATAGAGGCCATTTAGGGGTGTATATTTATTAATATATTTTTTTAAATACATAGTACCGCTGGCTACCGGGGGTCGTTCCACGCGCTGATCGCCGCGCTTGCAAAAAAGTTTAAAGGCTACAAAATTTTTTATATATCCATAATCTTTCAACTAGAGCCTAAGGTTGAGAGTTTATATTTAAGAAATTATTCGTTTATAGGTCTACGATATTGACCCATTATTATTCCTCTTGGTTTGTTCAATTTTCAAGCCATTAATTTTTGCTGAGCATTAACTAATATAATATTCAATTTCATTGGAATTAAAATTGCCTTTTTTCATTTATACTGTATAGGCCTATTTATTAGAAACCAACCGAAGTTTCGGTGGTTTCGGTTTTGGCCAAAAACCAGCCGAAAGCCGAATTTGAAAAGATGGAATGAGACCTGCAAAAAAAAAAAAAAAAAAAAAAAAAACGTCTAATAAGATGCGCACCTAAAAACAAGATCAAATGATTTTAGCAAGAGGGGACAAAAGTAAAAAAAAAAAAAAAAAAGGTAAAATTATATGAATTTTGTATAGGAAATACAAGTTTCTGTTTCGGTTGAAAATCTTGTTTCGGTCGGAACCTACTATTTATGTATTTCTTTTTCTGGAGAAATTGGAAAGAGGACATAGGGCGCGTGTCTCTCTCTCTCTCTCTCTCATTCATGTTTGTTTATTGCTTATACATATTTAGGTAATCCTGACAACATCGTAAATTTGTTCCGGAATCTAATAACTACAGAAAATCAAGTGTTTATAATTGTAAAATATCTAAATGAAGGAAATTATTCTAAATATTTATTAGTTTTATTAGAGAGAAAAAATTTGATTTTTTTGTCCTGGATCTTTTTGTCTGTCAGATCTCTCGAATTTTATTTGTGTTTACACTGGATGCTTATTTTTACGAGAGTTTTCACCAATGGACTTCTCAAAAAATTAATATAATTTGTCTATATTTGACTAACTTTGGTATGTTGTTTTAATCCTTTGTTGGGGGTTGAAATACTCATTACTACATATTTTTTTTTTTTTTTTCATTTCGGGTTGAAACATCGAAGAGGGGGAGGGAACAGATAAGTCTCTTTCGATTATATATTATTTATTATATATTTACATGTGTCAATTCCAGGTCACCTGATGATCCATTAAAATCTTTGGGATAAAGGCTCTGGCTGTCATCCTTTTATCCTAATCAAGTTTAATTAAATGCAATAAATACCTGGTAGTTTATTTGTTAACAAATATTTGACTGAAGGTGCGTTTACACTAAGCTAGCGAACAGCTCTTTTCTATTCACTATCTTTAATCTAACTTGAAAAATGCAGAAGTCTCTTAATAAATCTAAATACTTTATTACATTACCAAATCTTTAAAATATTTAAAACCATCTAAAAATCTAATATAAATCCGCTAATACGATCAAAATATTTCAATAATATTAAATCCAAATAAAAACCTTTGAGGTATTACGTTAATAATATTAGAGCAATAACCTTGATTAATAATACCGTATGTATCAATATTATTTTAGGTTTGAAATTTAATACCGTTTTAAAATATCAAAGCGGGACGGAAGGATTGTTATTTTTAATTTCTCACTTTTTGAATATCATCTCGTAAAAGTCAAGAGTTCATCTTTTATCTTTCATTAAATGAAAAATTCATTTTCATTAATTAAAGCGTACATATGTATTTTTAATCAAAATGGATATACATTTTATTAAAAATAACAAATAAAATATATAATAATTATATACTGTATGAAAAAAATAATAATAATAATTCACCTTTCACATATCTCTATTATTATTTTTTTATAGCTCGTTAGAAAAAGAATTTTTTCACACGGGCTATATCATATATTATTACATATACATATATACACTCGGTCAAACGTTCATTACTTTCTCTTACGCTATATATGAAATATATAGCGAGAAAGTATTGGTTATATGTCAAAAATTCCATGTCAAGATTTTGATGGATATACACGTTTTGAGGTCCCCTGAATTAAATTTAAAGCATGAAGATATTGAGCTACGAGGTTGACATTTTATAGTTAGACACCCCCTGACGCATGAAAATAAGCTTTTAATCAAAATCGGCACAAGAGTACTAATACTTTACTAATGTATTTTTTCATTTCAATTTATTCTAACGATTTTGATTAAAATTCAAAAATCAATTATTTTTTGGATGCTCTTTAAAATGTATATGTTCATTTTGCTCTCAAAATTGAATGAAGCACACTTTACTTTTGTACAGTGAGGGTCAATATTAAGTCCTACCCATAGGCGTAGCCAGAAATTTTTGATGGGGGAGTTCAAGAAGATTTTTTCAAAAATTTAAGATTATTTTAGGGTATTTATAATTCATTTTTTTTTTTTTTTTTTTTTTTTTAGCTAGAGTAAATTATTATATTTTACTTTCTCATGTCCTATATGAAATATAATTTGTATTAAAGAGGTTAAATATCTAGTCATGGCTTGGGTCCCATGGGGGGTTTGAACCTCCAAACCCCCCCCCCCCTGGCTACGCCTATGGTCCCACTCATGCGTTCTCTACTTGTGATTATTTCATTATTTTTATTGAAAATTATCTAGGTTTGAACCTTGGAAGATTCCATTAAAAAATATATAATATTAAAAAAAAAAATCTGGTGTGACTGGCGCACAGCACACAACTTTCTCTTACCTTCGGTAATCGAAAGTTGTGTTCTGTGCTTGTCACACCAGATTTTTCGTGTCGACACGCATTTAGTTCCCGGCAGTAGGGAATATTTGAATTCAGATGTAAAATTTATAAGTATGGGAAAATATTTATATTTTGTTACCATGGCAACCATTTCTCCTATATTTCCTATGAAGCACAAGAGTAAAGTGTGCTTCAAACAATTTTGAGGGCAAAACGAGAATATACATTTGAAAGAGCATGTAAAAATTAATTGATTTTTTGAATTTTAATCAAAATCGTTAGAGCGAATTTTGAGAAAATCGAAAAAAACTGAAAAAGTACATCAGTAAAGTACTAGTACTCTTTGGCCGATTTTGATTAAAAGCTTATTTTTCCGGTCCCGGGAGGTGTTTAACTTAAATATAAAATTTCAACCTCGTAGCTCAATTCCTTCATGCTTAAAATTGAAGACACACAGACACACAGACAGACAGACCATGTCGCGAAAACCATTTTTTTGGTATCAGAGGACCTCAAAACGTGAAGATCCATCAAAATCTCGACATCGAATTTTTGACATGAATCCAATACTTTCTCTCTATATATATATTACATATATACATAGGTAAGAGAAAGTAAAAATGAAATAATCACAAGTAGAAAACGTTTGGGTGGGACTTAATATTGTCCCTCACTGAACTTCATCGGAAAGATAAGAAAAATGATTGCCATGGTAACAAAATATAAACATTTTCCTATGTTTTACATCTTGAATTCAAATGTACCATACTGTCGGAACCTAAATATATGTAGTCACAAAAAAAAAATCTGGTGTGACAAGCTCAGAACACAACTTTCGATTACCGAAAGTACTTATTATTTATTCGATCTACATATAAACAAAAGGAAACATTTAATTATTTAAATCGAAGATTGATAATAATGCCTAATAGTAAAAGCGGAAAGTAAATAAATTCCTCCATGTTTATTTAAGCTCCAGGCAGCGCTTGTAGAGGGCCGAGGCCTGCCTCCCCGCGATGTAATTGAAATTTTCCGCAGGCCACCACTTAACTAATATACATACCTTTATTGTGAATACGCATGCCTTTTAGAGAATCCGTAATTAATTATTTTTCTTTTCCTCCATATAAAGTTTACAAAAAGTTTCTCTACGGTGTAAAGTTTGAAATTACAAATATCGATTGATTCTTTCTTCAGCACTTGCTTGGCATTACTTAACAACAAAGATCTTAGTGAATTAAATGATTAATCATGATATTAATATTTTTCTTTATTTTGTTCACAGGTAACGAGTTAACGATGATGAAAAATTTGACTATACGGAAAAAAGAAAGGAAAAGGATAAGATCAAGAGAGACAGGTCTGGAAGGAGATAAGATTGGGGTAAACAGACTCAGGTAAACTTCAGCTTTTCGTGTGTTTTTCTTTTGATAACTTCTTTAAAACTTTTTAGAATAGACTCAATCACACAAGGAAAATATTTTCATTTTTTTAAAAATATTTTGGAGTAGTTTTAAGACTTTTTTGCAAGAGTTCAAACTGTTTGGTTTTTATGAAAGGCTTGGTTTAACTGTGAGAGGACAGTGGAACCTCGCTTAACGAGTTTAATTCATTCCAGAATCAAACTCGTAAAGCGAAACACTTACAAGGGTTTAATAAACTTAAAAAAAAAAAAAATTACAAATCTATCCCCTGATTATCTTCCTAGTAATTAATTCAATTCATTTTTATTCATGTACATTTAACAATATAACACAAGTTTGAGAAACCAGCGACACTACTTTTTACTTTCTCTTACCTATGTATATATGTAATATATATATAGAGAGAAAGTATTGGATTCATGTCAAAAATTCGATGTCGAGATTTTGATGGATCTTCACGTTTTGAGGTCCCCTGAATCCAAAAAACTGGTTTTCGCGACATGGTCTGTCTGTGTGTGTGTGGGTGGGTGTGTGTGTGTGTGGGTGGGTGTGTGTGTGTTCAATTTTAAGCATGAAGGAATTGAGCTAGGAGATTGAAATTTTATATTTAAGTTAAATACCTCCCGGGACCGGAAAAATAAGCTTTTAATCAAAATCGGCCAAAGAGTACTAGTACTTTACTGATGTAGGCCTACTTTTTCAGTTTTTTTCGATTTTCTCAAAATTCGCTCTAACGATTTTGATTAAAATTCAAAAATCAATTATTTTTTAGATGCTCTTTCAAATGTATATTCTCGTTTTGCCCTCAAAATTGTTTGAAGCACACTTTACTCTTGTGCTTCATAGGAAAGATAGGAGAAATGGTTGCCATGGTAACAAAATATAAATATTTTCCCATATTTTACATCTGAATTCAAATATTCCCTACTGCCGGGAACTAAATACATGTCGACACAAAAAATCTGGTGTGACAAGCACAGTACACAACTTTCGATTACCGAAGGTAAGAGAAAGTTGTGTGCTGTGCGCCAGTCACACCAGATTTTTGTAAATTGTAACAACTAATTTTTTTTTTTTTTTTTTTCATTTATTGGTTTTCGGCCCGCAGCCATACCACAGTTACATTCTGTATACATCCACAAAATACACAAATACAAAAAACAATAAATACAAAATATACAATACAAAATACACACAATACCAAGTATACAATACAAATTACGTCTTATAAACTAAATTTAAAAGTGCTCAAATATATATAATATTAAATATAACCAATTGGACAGACTTTTTTATTAACCAGTCTGTGTTTTGTACTCGTTAAGCGAAAAATCGCTGGTTTAAGCGAGTCATTCTTTTACAATTTATTTTGCTCGTTATGCGAATTACTCGTTATAAGAGGTGCTCGTTAAGCGATTCGTTTAAAACCTAGACTATTGATTCCTGAAGGGGGGGGGGGGGGGGGGAGAGTATCATCATGTGTTCAAAGGAATGGAAAGGAAAATGTCATTACGATAGAACATTTTTACATTACGAAATTTCACCACTGAATAACACTGAATTTGGTTGGAACTTGAAAATAAAAAAATAGTTCTTTAAAAATAATATAAACAAGTCAAAAGATAAATTTGTTACTAGTGGAGATAAATCATACCATAAGATAAAAAAAAACACTTCAACTTTCTTCTCCTTGATCTATTTTTTTATTTTTTTAAAACATTAACTTTTTACAAAATTTCTTGAGTTGAATGACTGTAGATATTTAATTAGAAGAAAGAGACGGAAGTCTTCGGGAACAGCAACCAGGTGAAATAAAAAATCTTAATAATTTGTTGCCGACGTTTCGATTGTTAGTCGCAAACTAAACTCTGACTATTTTTCTTGCCATGAGGATGAGTGCGACTAGCACCCGAAACGTCGGCAAAGAAATATGAAGCTTTTTTATTTCACCTGGCTGATGTTCCCTTTCTTTTAACTTTTTAATTATATTTATGAAAGAAAGTTGAACAAATAGCCACTAAAAATAAACCCATCACGTCCTGATCATATGACTTCTGGTTTTAACTCAAAAACTCATTAGAATTGCCACATTTCATATTTTCAACAAAACAACATACCCCCCCCCCCCTTCCCCCTGTAGCCAAGAGGTTAGAGATGTTGACAAATATCAATTTTGATAATTTAAATTTAAATCCAAGGCGAGTGGGTTCGGACTCAAGGATGAATTTATTTAAATCATTTTTTTCTTCAAACATTCTCTCAACAGAGATAAACTCCGATAACAGAGAGGCGGAGAAGACATTGGCAATGTGTAAAAAATTTGCACGGCAAGTGGGATTTCAACCAGAGATGTGTAGCAATTCTAGATTCGTAATCCGCAGCTTATCCGTTTAGCCATGTCTCCTCCGTATCTCTGTTATTAGAGTTTATCTCTGTTAAGAGAATGAATGAAGAAAAAAAAATCCAAATGATTTAAATAAATTCATCGAATTGCCTAAAGTCCTAGATTCCGAACCTACTCCCTTGGATTTTATTAGATTATCATTATATTTATTTATAGTACGAGGAGGCAATGGCTAAGCGTGGGATTACGGAGTCCGAAGTCTGAACACGGCTCGGGTTCGAATCCAGCTTGCCGCAAATAATTCAATCATTATGCCGAAGTCTTCTCTTAGGGTAGGAAAGGGGATAGCCCCACCGTGGTATCACAAAGGGCCTAATTGGCCTGTGTTCCCTTTCTGGTAATGGCCACTTTAACCTAACCTAACCTTATCTATAGGATAAGTAATAATATATAGATAACTAGACGCAAAGCCCCGCCTTCGGCGGGGCTTTACGTCTAGCGGGGGCTGCGCCCCTGGACCCCCTTGCTCGCCTTCATTGAAAATTGTGGATTTCTATAAAACATATACATATATACATACCGGTACATACTGTACATTTTCCTTTTCATTTTTATATATAGAGTTTATTTTAACGGTTAATTATTTATGAACTTAAGATTTTTTGTGAATCATATCCTTTCCGGGACTCTCCCGGTACACAGACAAAAAATTTACGCCGATATTTTAGAATTCAAAATGTAAATAAATAAAAAATCGTAAACATGGGTAAATATTTATATTTTGTTACCATGGCAACCCTTTCTCCTAATTTTTATTTTTTTCTTATTTTAACGGTTAATTACTCATTAACTTATTGTTATTTGTGAAACAAAACCTGTCCGGGATTCTCACAAACATTCACAAAAAATTTCATCATAATCGGTTCAGTCGTTTAGGAGGAGTTCAGTCACATACACACGTACAGAAGAATTATATATATAAAGATAAAGATAAAGATAAAAAATATGCCTGGACCCCAATATATTTCGTAATTAATTAGTGATGAGAAGTGACTGTAGACTTTGAATTGGATATAGGAGACTTTCCAGCCAAGGAATTAAATAAAAAACTTTTTATTTAATTATTAACCGTCGACGTTTCGGCCGCAAGTTACGACCTTTCTCAGGACGATTAATTGTTAGAATACAAGGTTAACAGTATTATATTCAATTATCATTGTAAATTATACAATATTTATTTGGGCTATATGTATTATATTAAGAGTGAGTGACTTGCTCGCTTAGGGCTTCTTACAATCAAATAAATATTGTATAATTTACAATGATAATTGAATATAATACTGTTAACCTTGTATTCTAACAATTAATCGTCGTGATTTGAGACCGAAAAGTCGACGGTTAATAATTAAATAAAAGTTTTTTATTTAATTCCTTGGCTGCAAAGTCTCCTATACCTAATTCGTAATTAATTTAAGTATCGTTTCAAGATGCCGAAAAATTTAAAAAAAAATTATAGATTTGAGGGAGAATTTGGCAACCCTTTATTTTATAAATTTATATATGGCATAATCTGAGAGATATTACCATTCATTTTTTGTCTTATATTAGAAAAAAAAATTGTAAAATAAATAAATTTTTCATACAAATTAGTCTTTGTCTCTCTCAAAAGCCAAGAAAAAACTTTTCTCATTTTTTTTTTAACAAAACCTCAAATAAATTAAGTTGTTAGTATATAAACAGGAAGAAGAGTCTATATAATAAAACCCAGAGATGTGAAAGTTTAACAAATACAGGTAGCAACAACGACAAAGAGCTTTTGAAATCCATTAATGAATAAAAATATCCATTTCGATGTGTTTTTATTGAACTCCAGCTGAGTTGGTTGAGATAACAAAAACCCATTCTCTTTTTATTTAATTACCGTAAGAATTAGATGGAAACTGGAATTTATTCGAAATGGTCACAACTTTTCTTTAATGGCAATTTTCTTTAAGTAGTATAAAAATAAATTTTTCTTTAAATTGTAAACGAGTTGGAAAATAAGTATAAGTGACACCTAGTAATGTTACAAAACTTTAGTACGGAATTTTAGAATTCGACTTCCACTTCTCTTCCAAACATCAAAGTGCAAATTACTTGGATTGTTCTGATATATTTTGCCGGAAAAACCTTCTGGCGTACTTGGTCAATTTAGTTCAAACTCTAATTTCGACTCTTTTATTTTTACGTTCTCTTATCTATATATGTTAGGCCTATATAATAGTCAAAAAGTATTGGATTCATGTTATTCGATGTCCAGATTTTGATATACACGTTTTGAGGTCCCCTGAATCCAAAAAGTGGGCTCGCAAAATGATCTGTCAGGATGTCTGTCACTGATCAGAATAAAGTATTAAGGAAATGAGCCACGAGGGAGAAATTTTATATTCAATTAGTTCGAAAAGAAGAAATTCGATGGCTGAGTGATAATCAACAGGAACAAGTGAATGTAGGCTGCCAGCATGAAATAAAAAACTATTTAACGACGTTTCGGGAACGCATCGCCCCCATCTTCAGGACGATAAATTGTTGTTGATTAGATCGATACAGATTATAGAAGAAGATAAAATTTACATATATCTACCATTAGATGTTTATGAGAATTGCATTAAGTGCATAAGCTGTATTATTTGTGTTAAATGGGCCCGAAACATCAGCACTGACCACTATTGAAAGTTGCTTAGATATATTTCGGTTCATACAAAAATATAACAAAATTTGCATATACATCTAATTGTATATGCAGATTTTACGTTATATTTTTGTATGAACCGAAATGTATCTAATGGTATATCCAAATTTTATGTTATATTTTTATATGAACCGAAATGTATCTATCTAAGCAACATTAACAATTTATCATCTTGAAGATGGGAGCGATGCGTTCTCAAAACGTCGACGATATTTAAATAGTTTTTTATTTCATACTGGCTGCCTACATTCACCATCATCAGGCCTAAATTACATAAAAAATTACATGTAAACACCTATCGTCATTACATTTTTTATAAATTACATTTTTTGTGAGACCGAAACTGTAAATGCTTGCAATACATTCGCCAGTCCTTAATAAAAATTTTCCGATATTAAATATTTTATAATATTTATTTAAAATTCTGATGATCTCAATAATATATAAAGTAAACCTTCAAGCAACTATTATAAAATTTTTGATATTTTTTGGTCCTAAAAAGCAGTCATTCATTAATCCATATTTTCAACAACAAAAAATTGTAATAATATTCAGCAAGTGTGTACAGCTGGGAATCGCAGATTAGAAAGATAAGAAGAAAAAACGCAGCCTCTTCTCTCTCGCCACTTCAATTCAACTGAAGTGGTGAGAGAGAAAGAAGAGAAGAGCCTGTGTTTTTTCTCCTTATCTTCCTAAATTGTAATAATAAGTCCACATTCTTTGGACTATGACTCCTGAAAAACTCTTTTTGCAATAACTTAAGTATGCAATCAATACTGAAGTTATTTTAAATATATTGCTGGTTAGAGAGTATTTTGAAAAAAAATTATTTTAAAGATGTAGTAGAAAGCGGAGATCCTCTTTAAAAAGCAATAACTTAGACCATACCCCGGAGTATCAGAGGTCAGCTACTTTTATTTCTTGTAGGATATACAATATATCAGAAATCATCGCGGAATAGAGAGAAGGGATGGTAAAATTTAATTAATTAATTAATTCTAAATAAATTCATTATATACATTTTCTGTAAATGAAATTTTAATTAAAAAAGAAACGCACACTTTTTTACTTTCTCTTACCTCTATATATGTT
Source organism: Euborellia annulipes (assembly GCA_023213315.1). Taxonomy (NCBI): domain Eukaryota; kingdom Metazoa; phylum Arthropoda; class Insecta; order Dermaptera; family Anisolabididae; genus Euborellia; species Euborellia annulipes. The sequence continues at coordinate 13,386 of JAKCPI010007831.1, forward strand.
AATATATATAGAGAGAAAGTATTGGGTTCATGCCAAAAATTCGATGTCGAGATTTTGATGGACATTCAAGTTTTGAGGTCCCCTGTTTCCAAAAAAGTGGTTTACGCGACATGGTCTGTATGTTTGTCTGACTGTGGTCTGTCTGTCTGTGTCCAATTTATAACATGAAGTAAGGATTTGAGCTTGGAGGTTTAAATTTTTTTTTTTTTTTTTTCGTATTTCTCAAAATTCACTTCAATGATTTTGATTAAAATACAAAAATCTGGTGTGACTGGCGCACAGCACACAACTTTCTCTTACCTTCGGTAATCGAAAGTTGTGCACTGTGCTTGTCACACCAGATTTTTTGTGTCGACATGTATTTAATTCCCGGCAGTAGGGAATATTTGAATTCAGATGTAAAATTTTTTTTTTTTTTTTTCAAAAAAACATTCACACTTTTTTCTCATTCACACTCACATTCATACAGTCTTTTCGGCAACTTAGGCCATATAAGACTTTGACGATAACCGTTATTGATAATATACACATATTAGGGGTCCAGGCATCTTATTTAAGCCATTTGGTATCCAAATGGCTTAAATAAAATCATCGGACTGCCCGGGGTCCGAACCCGCGACGTTTGGTATACGAGGTTAGTACGCTAACCTCTACACCAAACCCCGAGGGCGATGTAAAATTTATAAGTATGGGAAAATATTTATATTTTGTTACCATGGCAACCATTTCTCCTATCTTTCCTATGAAGCATAAGAGTAAAGTGTGCTTCAAACAATTTTGAGGGCAAAACGAGAATATACATTTGAAAGAGCATCTAAAAAATAATTGATTTTTGAATTTTAATCAAAATCGTTAGAGCGAATTTTGAGAAAATCGAAAAAAACTGAAAAAGTACATCAGTAAAGTACTAGTACTCTTTGGCCGATTTTGATTAAAAGCTTATTTTTCCGGTCCCGGGAGGTATTTAACTTAAATATAAAATTTCAACCTCCTAGCTCAATTCCTTCATGCTTAAAATTGAACACACACACACACACACACACAGACACACACACAGGCAGACCATGTCGCGAAAACCACTTTTTGGATTCAGGGGACCTCAAACGTGAAGATCCATCAAAATCTCGACATCGAATTTTTGACATGAATCCAATACTTTCTCTCTATATATATATTACATATATACATAGGTAAGAGAAAGTAAAAATCAATTATTTTTTAGATTCTCTTTAAAATGTTTATTCTCATTTTGCCCTCAAAATTGTTTGAAGCCCACTTTACTCCTGTACTTCATAGGAAAGATAGGAGAAATGGTTTCCATGGTAACAAAATATAAATATTTTTCCATATTTATAAATTTTACATCTTCTTGCTCAGGGGCCCACATTTTGTGGGTACGTGGATGGCGACCAAGAGCTGCCCGAGCTGGGACAGGCAGTCCTTCAGTTCTTTGTATGTCTGTCTCTTTTCAAAAGGGGCCAGACCGTGCGACGGGCCGGCCTGTCCTATTTCTTCCGGTCGCAAAAACGCATGATAGGACTTCATACCCCTCCCCCCTACTTGTTTCTCCAATGTATTATAATAATTATAAAAATTTAATAAAAACTGTATTATTACAATTGAGAATGAAGATGTAACTATATCTTCAACCACTCACCCAAGCGTGAGCTTAATATACAGAGTCGCCCAGACTGAGGCTTATTCTACTTAAATTAATAAATATTTATTTACTAGGCAATTTACCGAGTTCGGGGGCAACAAATAAATTTGTATACTCATCATAAATGCATAATGCTAGTAAACTACATGCTCAATTATATTCAATTAAAATCCAAATGAAAAATATCAGACTTCTATTTCTTTATAAAAATTAATCCTTTCTTTGTAGAACATAAAAACAAAAAAAACGAATATTTCCTAACAAAATTGATAAGAAAAAAACAAGCGAAACACTTCCTGTTTGCCTGAAAGTTTTTTCTTTTTTGTCCAATGATTGATGAAGTTTTTCTTAAAAGAATCTGATTATAATCAAAATCTCACTTTTATTAAGGATCTCCTTTTTTTTGTTTCTTTCGTTATTTTACTTAAATAAGAGTTTTACCTAGCGATAAAACGATACGATTAAATACAAGTACTTACTCGATACTTTTCTTTCAATACCAAGTACTTTTAGAATCGATACTTTGGAATCGAGTACCAAGTAGGTATCGGTCATCATAAACTGAATTTTTTTCTTAATTGTAATTGTTGTAATGTCTTTGTTCTATTCGATATGCTACTATATACTAATTGTTTTTTTATTTTATCTGTAAATATAATATCAGTACTTACTGCTGTTTTTACTTAACTTTAATTATTTGAAAAACCGATACGAGTAAGTATCGATACTTTTCAATCTAGACCGAGATGGTATCGATACTTTTCAATCGAGTAAAAGTATCAGTGGTATCGTTTCTTCCCAGTTTTACCTGCTCTAATTTATTAAAGTACAATATATCTCAAAATCCCCGATAAGCATCCTAGTACCAACTATGGAGTAACTATTATAGTGCTCACAATCAGATCAAAATTTTATTTACCTCTAGCTACCCAATAAAATGCTTTGGCTACACATTAATTGAAATAAATAGGGACGGGGCCTAATTGCTTTCAGATGTCTAAAAAGACTTTAGACATATAAAATACAAAAACAATGTTTTCCATTGTATAATATTAATAATAATAAATTACCATTCATTAAAATGAATTAAAAATAATTAGCAACCAAACCAATCTAGCTATAATTTATTAAATTTATTCCCGTTTTGTAAAATAATATCTTTATATTCTAAAAATCAATACAGTTTTAAACTTTTGCTTTATTAATTTGGAACAGTATTAAAAAAGCGACATTACATTTTCATTAATGTTAATTACAATCGGTTTAAGACTGAATCCCCCCTTCCCCCGTGAATGGCTGAGAGGTTCGAGATGTTAAATAATCTAAAAGCTAAGGGGAGTGGTTCGGACCCCAGGAAATCCAAAGAATTTTTTAAAATTATTTGTCTACAATGGTATAAATACATGGACCTCGGAGGACCCTCGCCTTTTCTCAATTATGAAAAAAAAATTATTATTACTACGTATTCTAATCCAGTTGCTTGAGAATTTGTTTACATTCACAGAATTCATCAATGCAAAGAATACAAAGATACCCTAGTATTTCTCTGTACATTTCCTACGGGAGAAATCATAACTTTAGGAATTAATAACTCAAAACCGGACCCTAGTATTTTTGCTGGACTCTCCATAACGTCCTCTTTAATAGTGTAAAATTTCGTTTCAAAATTCCAACGGGGTGCTCAAACAGAGCGTGACAGACAGACAGACGGACGGACGGAGAGACGGACACTCCGCTATTATATATATAGATTATGATATTTAGATAAAAACAATTTTTACCATGTATTAAAGACACTTATATAGTTGTAATATACGTAATTTAAATATACTATCTTGCATTGATAAAACGATCAAATTTATTTAAAATATTGTCCACTAATAAATACAAGATTTTTTGTACCCATCATCGATATAGTAAGAGAAATATTACATATATTATTTTTAATGATCTGCAAATTAAATCAGATGATAGACCTTATAATTTTTGGATTAAAAAAAAGTGTGTCTTTGAAATTCCATTTTTTTTTCTTCCTTGCATTGCTCTATTATTACGAAGATAGTAATTTTATTTCTATTACCAAATAACGGCTGTGGATTTCAATTACTTTTTAATCTTGATATCGTGGAAAAATTGGATTTTTTAATTTCATCCCGAATATAGGTTTTAAGGTCTGTCGGAATCAAAAAAGTGGATTAAAATTTCCTGTGTGTATGCGATTTACTTTTTCGATTTATAAATGTAAAGTAAAACTTATATAAAAAATCTGGTGTGACTGGTCGCACAGCACACCAACTTTCTCTTACCTCCGGTAATCAAAAGTTGTGTTGTGTGCTTGTCACACTAGATTTTTTGGGTCGACATGTATTTAGTTTCCGACAGTACGGTGCATTTGAATTCAAGATGTAAAATTTATAAATATGGGAAAATATTTATATTTTGTTACCATGACAACCATTTCTCCTATCTTTCCTATGAAATTCTAGAGTAAAGAGTGCATAAAAATATTTCATGGGCGAAATGAGAACATTTCAAAAAGCATCTAAAAAATGTAAATTTTAATCAAAATCGTTGGAGCGAATTTTGAGAAAATAGAAAAAAAAAAACAAAAAAGTACACCAGTAAAGTACTAGTACATTTTGGCAGATTTTGTTTCAAAGCTTCCTGTTACGTCCCACGGTGGTGTCTAACATAAATATAAAATTTCAACCTCGTAGCTGTTTTCGTTCTTAAGATATTTAGTTCACAGACAAACAGACCATATTGCGAAAACCACTTTTTTGGATTCAGGGGACCTCAAAACGTGTAGATCCATCAAAATCTCGACATCGAATTTTTGACATGAATCCAATACTTTCTCTCTCTTTATAACATTTATAGAGAGGTAAGAGAAAGTAAAAAACAAAAACAAAATAGTATTACAAAAGTAAGGTATAATAAGTGCCGTTTAAAGTCTACCTTATTATTAGAAAAAACAAAACATGTATTATATACCTCAAATTCTTGACATGATCGCATTACTTTCTCTCTATATATTTCATACCAAGGGCGGATACAAGGAGGGGGGGGGGTAAAGGGGATAATCATCCCCCCCCCCCCGAGATTTGAAAAAAAAAATACATTTTTTCGAAAAAAAATTTATTTTTAATGTAAAATTTTAAAAATTAATACTTACAAATTTGATTTGTGTTTATATTCTGGCAAACAAGTACAGAATGCGCCTTTAAATTACCGAAATTAAGAAAAAATAGTGTGCTGTGCGACGAGTCACACCAGATTACCCCCCCCCCCCGAGAAACACCTCTGGATCCGCCCTTGTTTCATAGAGAAAGTAAAAAATTGTAAAACAAAATGTAGGCCTTCTGAAGGAAAACGTATCAATGAAAAACAATTGGTTGAAACATTTTTTAATATTTAAAAATATTAGACTAATTGTTTATATTACGGTACAATTATCCAGGCTTATTAATTTATACCATTTAATATCTAAATAATTTAAAGGATTTATAATTAGTAAAATATGAGGAAAGTAAAATAAAAAAAATAAATAAAACAACTATAAAATAAAATAGAACAAAAGCAAAACAGAACAACAGAACAGGACAAAATAAAAACAGATTTATAAAAAAAAAATATATATTAAATAATAAAACAAAAAAAGTCAATACAAAAACAAAAGAGTGATGTAACAAGTTTTACAAATATTAAATAAAATTTCCATTAAAACTTTTTGGTCACGTTTTATCGTATCACATATATATAAAAGGAGAGGGTCAGTAATGAATACTTTAAAAAAAAAAAAAGTAAAACTCCAAAGACTCCAAAATAAAATAAAAGTGAATTTATTTGGCTAGCACAAATTTTTTATTTTAAAAATAATTTATATAATTTATTTACACCATTCGGTTTCTCTTAAATTTATTAATCCTATTAAAATTTGGTCATTCTACATGGGCGTAGACATCTTGTTAGGGAGGGGGGAACAAACGTTAGGACCAGGGGGGAGGTATACAATTAATATGTACATAGATTATTAATTATTTATTTAAATTATTTTCCTTATATAAGCTCATTTTAAAATATAAATTTCACAATGGGAAAAATATATATAAGCTTATATTTGTTTTTAATAGACAAAACATTTTCAGGAGAAGACAAGGGGGGATTGTCCACCACCCCCGGCTACGCCCATGCCATCCTATGAGGGAAAATTTTAGTTCGTTTGCATTAAGAAAATGATATATAGCTGAGATGATATATTAATAAGAGGGTAGAAATGAGAGCTGCAACCAAGGTATTTATCTATTTCTTCATATGTTTAATTCACACAGCTGGCGTTTCGACGACGGAACCGAAACGTCAGCTGTGTGAATTAAACGTATAAAGAAATAACCTTGGCTGTATCTCTAATTTCTACCCTCTTATTAATTAAGAAAATGGATAAATTCATCCGTTTAGTTTTTTAGAGCTAACTGGAAGCCAGGGTCTCTGTTTATCTATTTGACTGTGAGAGAGTATTTTTACTTTCTCTTGCCTTATATATGTTAATATTTACGGTAGAGAAAGAAAGTACCGGTATTGGATTCATGTCAAAAATTCGATGTCGAGATTTTGATGGATCTTCATGTTTTGAGGTCCCCTGAATCCAAAAAAGTGGTTTTCGCGACATGGTCTGTCTGTTTTATGTCTGTGAACAAAATATCTCAAGAAAAAAAAAGTGTTAGGAGGTTGAAATTTTATATTTAAGTTAGGTACCCCCCTGGGACGAGACACAAAGCTTTTGAACAAAATCGGCCAAAGAGTACCTAGTACTTTACTGATGTACTTTTTCATTTTTTTCCCCCCAATTTTCTCAAAAGTCACTCTAACGATTTCGATTAAAATTCATAAATTAAATTAAAAATTATTTTTTAGTTGTTCTTTAAAATGTATATTCTCATTTTGTACATGAAATATTTTTATGCACTCTTTACTCTTGTATAGTGAGGGACAATATTAAGTCCCACCCATGCGTTTTCTACTTGTGATTATTTCATTGTTTTAAAAAAAATATTATATATTTTTTAATGGAAACTTTCATGGTTCAAACCTAGAAAATTTCCAATAAAGATTTTCTTTTTCTTTTATAACAACAATGAAATAATCACAAGTAGAAAACGCATGGGTGGGACTATAATTATATATAATATTGTCCCTCACTGTACTTAAGACTAAACGCACACCAATTGAGCACCGTTTTGTCCAAAAGCAAAACATTTTGCTTAATGCCAAAGCACACCGATTAGGCAAAATGTTTTGTCATTGAGCTCAATTGTAAAACATTTTGCTTTTCAAACGTTAATAATATTTCCCGCCCGAATTTAAGAATACATAGATAGCATCAAACATTGTTTAAAACAAATGTATTAAGCAATATATGAACTGTAGAGGGGGTGGTAAATTGAAACCTATAGGCCGTATACGGCTCTAGCTGTGCGACCAGTCACACCAGATTTTTTACTATATTGCAAGACAGAATAGAGATGTCATTTGATGCTCTCTTTGTCTGCATGGCTTTGTATCGATAAGGAGCGTTCCAGTTTACTTAGGGTTCAGTGGTTTTATTCATATCAAGACATCATAGTGATACATTCCACCAACATTGGAGAAATCAATTAAATAACCAACCATCTTACAAGGATTTTATTAAAGTCCTCCTGTACGGTATATTGGGACATAAAAAGGTATTTTCATTTAAAAATTGCTAAATTGGATGGTCTGACAATTGAGAACGACCCTTGAGCCCTTTCGCCCAGGTCCACCGGGTCAGCCAAGCCCTGTAAACGTAATATTGAGTTTGACAATCCCAAAAGGAAAAAAAAAAACTTCCTCTAATCATTGCTCTTCGATCTAACTTTAAGAAGTAAACTTTTTTTATAGTTATTAAATAGCTCAATCGTTTGGAAAAAGAAAAACAAACCAGTTTCGTATTGATTTCCTAAAATAAATAAATAAATAAATCTTAAATTAAAAAAAAAAATTGAATATATATTTTAATAAAATCAATTCAAGATTATAAGCTTTTACACTCTTTTTATCAGATACCCAATAAAATTTAAATATATATTGAACAAATCATCTGGAAAATATTAAAATTTCAAACACAAAGCTTTTACTCATATTATATGATATTTATTGGATGATTTCTACTCTAAACGTATATTTATTTATGAATATTTTGAATAAAATACGAATTAAGTTCAATCCTATCATAATACAAATATAGACCCCCTATATATATTTTTTAATTAACTCACATTAAAAACAAAAAAATTACGAAATTGAACTCATGTCCTTCACTCCCTAGGTGCCCGACTGGTCATCTAACGACAAGGCGCTCACTAGTTGAGTGTAATGAAGCATTGGCTCAATTTCCGTCTTCCAAATTATAATTAGGCCTATGATTATTAATATATTTTTTTTTTTTGAAAAATTAGTTAAAAGATTTTTAAATATATACTGATATATGTGCCGTTTAACCGATTAACTAGCCCTCGGGCTTGGTTTTTCAGTTTTTTTTTAGATTTTAGCAAAATTTGCTCCAACGATTTTGATTTGTTCTTCCTTTTTCTTCGTCTTAATCCCGCGATCGATGTCGATATTTTAATGGATTTACACGTTTTGAGGTCCCCTGAAACAAAAAAAGTGATTTTTGCGACATTGTCTATGTGTCTATCTGTCTGTGTTCAATTTAAAGCATGATAGGAATTGAGCTAGGAGGTTGAAATTTTATATTTAAGTTAGGCACCCACCTGAGGCGGGAAAATAAGCTTTTGTTCAAAATCGGCCAAAGAGTACTAGTACTTTACTGATATAGTTATTCAGTTTGTTTCGATTTTCTCAAAATTCGCTCCAACAGATTTTGATTAAAATTCAAAAATCAATTATTTTTTAGATGCTCTTTAAAATATATATTCTCATTTTGTCATTGAAATCTTTTGAAGACCACTTTACTCTTGTACTTCATAGGAAAGATAAGAGAAATGGTTGTCATGGCAAGAAAATATAAATATTATAAATTTTACATCTTTTACATCTTGAATTCAAATGTACCGTACTGTCGGTAACTAAATATATCTCGACACAAAAAATCTGGTGTGAAAAGCACAGAACACAACTTTCGATACCGAAGAAGGTAAGAGAAAGTTGTGTGCTGTGCGACCACACATCAGATTTTTTAGATTCTCTTTCAAATTTATATCCTCATTTTGCGCCTGAAATCTTTTGAAGCATACTTTACTCCTGTATTTCCACTTCCAGGAAGGAGAGGAGAAACGGTTGCCATGGTAACAGATATTTTCTCATGTTTATGAATTTTACATCTTGAATATCCTCGGAAACTAAATATATGTCGACACAAAAAATCTGGTGGGACAAGCACAGAACACAACTTTCGATTACTGAGGATAAGAAAAGGTTGTGTGCTCTACGACCAGATTTTTTTTCAAAGTGCACAAAAAGATTTTGTCTAAATTTTTTTCTCGTACTGATTGAAAAGCTTTTCTCTGTTTGAACTTTTTCTCCAGGAGGCCGACGACCCTCTTCGCCCTGGGAGGCCGCTCTCTCATCCCTCAAAACCCTATTACTAATAATAATTAACTTTTTTTAATATAATTTTGTTATATTATGTTGTTAATCTTTTCAGCTCTCAATACTTCCTTTCTTTAATATTTTCCTATTAAAAAAAATAAATAAATAACGAGCAATCTTTAAAGCTTTGCTAATTAAGATATTTCTTTAAAATACAAATATATTTTTAGATAATCTCTCTCTTGTTCTCTCTCTAAATTCGTTCCTGGTTAATCCTATAGGTTTATATTTGTTAGTACAAAGTCATCTTCGTTATCCTTTCTAACAACGGAATTTATCATTAATATCCAATTAATTTTTTAATTGAACGAATCGAATTTTACAAATTAAATTTCAATAAACGGTAAATTAAAAACGGTTAAAAAAAATCACTTCGATATTTTTTAATTATAAATTAATTTCCTTTTTACTTTCTCTTACCATTTTATATGTTAATATATAGAGAGAGAAAGTATTGGATTCATGTCAAAAATTCGATGTCGAGTTTTTTTATGGATATTCACGTTTTAAGGTCCCTTGAATCCAAAAAAGTGGTTTTTGCGACATGGTCTGTCTGAGTTTTTTTTTTTTTTTTTTATAGCCCTCACATTCACACACGCACATGCACACATTCTTTTCGGCAACTTAGGCCATATAAGACTTTAAGCGATAACCGTATTTTATAATATATATTTATTTGGGGTCCTGGATTTTATTTAAGCCATTTAGATACCAAATGGCTTAAATAAAATCATCGGATTACCTAGGATCCGACCCCGCGATCCTTAGTCAGCACGCTAACCCCCTACAGCAAGCCCGAGGCCTTCGGTGTGTGTGTTCAATTTAAAGCATGAAGGAATTGAGCTAGGAGGTTGAAATATTATATTTAAGTTAGACACCCACCTAGGGCGTAAAAATAAGCTTTTGATCAAAATCGGCAAAAAGTAGGCCTACTAGTACTTTACTGATGTAGTTTTTCAGTTTTTTTGATTTTTTTGTTTAAAATTCATTTTTCAATTATTTTTAGATGCTCTTGAAAATGTATATTCTCATTGTGCCATTGAAATCTTTCCCATGTTTATAAATTTTACATCTTGAATTATAATATGCCGACACAAAAAATCTGGTGTGACAATTACAAAACACAACTTTCTCTTTCTGAATGTAAGAGAAAGTTGTGTACTGTGCGATCAGTCACACCAGATTTTTTAAAATTATTTGAAAATGAAATTTGATATTTAGTATTTTTGATACTTCAATCAAATGATTATACCAATAAATATTGAAGCATATAGCCAAGTGATTTCAAAAAAGAAAACCCTTTAATCTCCCCCCCCTCCCACCCATTCTTCAGATTGATTGTATATAATGATTTCACGCAAGCGCTCATGGGCCAGTAGAATAGAGAAAACCCTTTAATGCTCCTTTTGTCCCAATTAAAGTTCAGCGGCCTATATCATATATTGGGATGGGAAGTAAAAAAATAAAATAAAAAGAAATAAGACGGACATTTGGGGCTATATAATAAATGAACACTTTGAAATAAGAAGATTACCTGGATATATATTATTTTTTTTATTGCTAACAAAACAAATTTATTTAATACATTAAACAAAATTATCTTTGAACTTAACGTTTTATTTTCTAAGTCATGGAATATGCTAAAAAGGAAAATAATAAATTAAATTAAATTCAAGTTTTTTGTGATCAATTTTTTTTTATTTATTCGCGTTATGAAAGCTAAAACATTATTCAGATATATATTTTTAACATAAATATGTTAAAAACTGAAGTTAGAAAAAAAAAGTAAATTATCCTTGAATAAGAAAACGTCTTTTTTTTTAAAGGAATTTTTTAACTTTAGAACACGATCCTTTAGAAATAAAAGAGGTTAATAAAAAGATCACTTGCACGTCTGTCGTCTCGCTTTATCCTGGCAAAAAGAAAAATGTCAGATTCTGTGTACAGTCTTTTTTTTTTTAGTAGACAGAATATTTCATAGAGCAAGTTGAATATCTTTTTTAATTTAACAACTCTTTTGATTGAATTAAATTTTTACTATATAGTAAATATAAGAATTTATCTTTATTTTTATTTTTAAATTGATATACAGTAAATATAATATAACCGAATCAGAACAAACATAGGAAATGAAAAAAAAATCTGGTGTGACTGGCGACAGCACACAACTCTCTTACCTTCGGTAATCGAAAGTTGTGTTCTGTGCTTGTCCACCAGATTTTTTGTGTCGAAATATATTTAGTTTCCGCCAATATATTAGAAATTTAAGATGTCAAAATTATAAACATGGCAAAATATTTATATTTTGTTACCATGGCAACCATTTCTCCCTATCTTCCCTATGAAATACAAGAGTAAAGTGTGCTTTAAACAATTTTGAGGGCAAAACGAGAATATACATTTGAAAGAGCATCTAAAAAATAATTGATTTTTGAATTTTAATCAAAATCGTTAGAGCGAATTTTGAGAAAATAGAAAAAAACTGAAAAAGTACATCAGTAAAGTACTAGTACTCTTTGGCCGATTTTGATTAAAAGCTTATTTTTCCGGTCCCGGGAGGTATTTAACTTAAATATAAAATTTCATCCTCCTAGCTCAATTCCTTCATGCTTAAAATTGAACACACACACACACACACACACACACACACACACACACACACACAGACACACACACAGACAGACAGACCATGTCGCGAAAACCACTTTTTTGGATTCAGGGGACCTCAAAACGTGAAGATCCATCAAAATCTCGACATCGAATTTTTGACATGAATCCAATACTTTCTCTCTATATATATTACATATATACATAGGTAAGAGAAAGTAAAAAACTTATTAGTGAATTTTAATGAGATAGGGGCGTCGAGTACGGGGTGGTTTGAGTACTCCTTAGAATTTTTGTGGGAGTACTCAGCACCCTCACTCAAAAGGGAGGAAAAAAAACTCAAAGAATTAAACAAAAAATACAGTGCAATTAGAAACTAATCAAAAGACCTCTGTTTTTTTTTCTAAATATTCTATGTTTCAACGATCTCACTAAGCTCATTTATTATTACCACCGAGGGATTTTTAATGAACCCCCTGCTTGAACCTTCTGTTCGATTATCAACACTTTTATAAAAACGCAAAGTAAAAAAACTCAAAGAATTAAACAAAAAAATACAGTGCAATTAGAAACTAATCAAAAGACCTCTGTTTTTTTTTTTCTAAATATTCTATGTTTCAACGATCTCACTAAGCTCATTTATTATTACCACCGAGGGATTTTTAATGAACCCCCTGCTTGAACCTTCTGTTCGATTATCAACACTTTTATAAAAACGCAAAGTATGCTTGATCCTTCCAGGATCTCTAACAAAACCGAAACCTATCAATTATTTGAAATTCAATTGGCATAAAAAATTAATTTAATTGCTATTCATTTCTATAAGAAAATCATTGCTAATTCTTAAGGAGCGGCGTCTAAATGTAGCAAGGGCGGATACAAGGGGTAAAGGGCGTAATTACCCCCCCCCCCCCCCCCGAGATTTAAAAAAATACCTTTTTTTCGAAAAAAAAAATAATATTTTTAATGTAAAATTTTAAAAATTAATACTTAAAAATTTGATTTGTATTTATATTCTGGCAAACAAGTACAGAATGCGCCTTTAAATTACGGAAATTAAGAAAAAATTGTGTGCTGTGCGACCAGTCACACCATATCCCCCCCCCCGAGAAACACCTCTGAATCTGCCCTTGAAACGTACAGTACCGAACTGTCGGAAAATAAATATATGTCGACACAAAAAATCTGGTGACAAGCATAGAACACCATAGGAGGTCATAGGAATGCACCCCCCCCTCGTGTCTTTAGAGGGTAGTCTATTCCCAATCCTATGAACAAATGTTTACTAATTATGAACCTAAACCAGGGGTAATAATAAATGAGACAAGCATATCGACGTTCTAATTAGCAAAGTGCCTAACACCATTTTTGTTTATTTTTCAGGAGAGCCAAAAAACATTTCATTTTCATTGTTAGAGCCACTGTTAAACACTTTTCGAACTGAAAAATTTGAATTACGCTCCTACCCAGTTCAGGGCATAAATGATATTTTTCAACAGAAAATACAAAAAAATGATTTTCGAAAAAAAGTGATGTTAGACACTTTGCTAATTAGAGCGTCGATATAAATTTAAACATTTTTTTTCTTACATGTCCTTTTTGGTTTCAATCTTGTTACTTTTCATACAGTACAGTGAAATAAATAACAAAGTAATTATTCTAAATAATCCTTCACACATGGAACAATAAAAAAGTTAATCACAGTTAATTATTTTTAGACTTTTTGGTCATCTATAATCAAATTTAATTTTTTCCGGGACGTGAAGTAAACCGGCCGGGACACCGGGACGTCTTGCAAGCATATCTATTAGCCATATTAATTATCACGAATCGAATCAATGTTCTCACTAACTGTTTTCAGTCAGTGATATCTGGTTATTCAGTGAATGATTAAACCCCTTACCAAAATCAAACCCAGGGGAGAAATTTGTAAATTACATCTATAATATAAATAGCTTCATTTAAAAAATACCGGTTGCACAGCACTCAACTTCCTCTTACCTTAGGAACTAGATTTTTTGTGTCGACATCAAATCGAAAAAAAAAAAAAAAAAAAAAAAAAAAAAAAAACTGAAAAAGTGCATCAGTAAATTACTAGTGCTTTTTGGCCGATTTTGTTTAAAAGCTTATTTTCACGCGTCCGGGAAGGTGCCTAAAATGGATTTTAAATGTAAAATTTCAATCCGGTAGCTCAATTCCTTCATGCTAAAAATCCTGTCCACACACACGCACACACGCACACACGCACAGACCAATTTGCGGGCCCACTTGGTTTAAGACTCAGGGGACCTCAAAACATGTATATCAGCATCAAAATCTTGGCATCCAAATGCCTTTATGAAATCATCGAATACTTCTCTCCCCGTGATGTTTCGTATATGAGGCTAAGAGAAAGTACAAAATCAGATTAAAATAGCATATTTAAAAATATTTAAATTGAATAACATTGATCTCTATAACATCATGGGGGCTGGTTTTCATTTTTAACCCAGGGAAACAAAGGAAGCTTTTTCATTTTCCTAAATAAAGTGCACTTATCAAAATCGTTAGTTAGTAAATTATAATAACTTTATATAATTAAACTTAGATTTTAATCACTTCTTTATTTTTTGCTTATTTAAAAAAAAAAAAAATATTAAAATAATATTCTTTTTTTAATTTAAAAAATAAATAATGACGTCACAAATGTTTTGTGTATACATTTTTATACTCTTTGTTCTTTATTATCTATTTAATTTTCACTCATTACACATTGGTAGATTTATACACCTAAAAAGAAAATTCCTATTTTAGATTTTCTTTTTTTTTAAACTTCTATTTTATATTTAATTAGCTATGTTGTCAAACAAGTGTTTTATTTAAATTTAAAAATAATTTTATTATTTTAAAACAATTTTTATTATATTCAAATTAAAAAAAAATTTCAATTTTATAACACAACCCTTCAGTTATCTTATTATATTCGTAATAATAAAAATAATTGAATAATTCTATATGTAAGGATTATTAATTTTAAATATTAATATAAATATAAATTTAATATAAAAAAATTTTAATTTTGTTACAGAATGTCAACTCCAGATGAGGAAGATCCGGTCAAAGTGGATTCTAATAAAACTACAAATAATCAAATAAAAGAAAATGAAAAATTGAATAAAAAACCAAATTTTACAAAAAAATTTAAACATGACGATGGAAGAAATTTCAAGTTCGGACGAAAACGTGTATATCCTAATATGACTGGCACAAATAAATATATTACACCGTACAAAAGGCGGAAAAAAGATGGAGGCATCATAATTCCGCCTACAAAATTTCTTCTCGGAGGAAATATTCACGATCCGCTTAATTTAAACAGTTTACAAGACGAAGAAATTAATAGGTAAGAAATTTTTTACTATACAAAAATATAATATTCGATTATTAAATATGCTCTGGCTGAGAACTGTCAATTATTAAAAGATTGAGGTTAAAGGAACATTCTTTTTGAAAAATTCAATATAATTATATGCATTTATTTAAAATATTTTGATCAGCACTCTCATGCTTTGTCAAAACCAGATGGGAGTAGCACCCTAAATTTGTTGATTCCAACAAATGACAAATGAAATTGAATAAGCGTTTGATAAAAAATTTTCTCAAAAAAGGCCTATTCAATATAATTCTTGTAATTCTATTGTTGCAATATTAATTGAATTTCTATTATCCTCAAGAGGTTAGATAGATATTTTTAAAATTGGTCCTGAGAATGATAATATTCAATTCACCTGAGAATTTATTTCAATATTTTTTTAAACTTTTAAAACTAGGTTTGGCCTTTCTGCAGAGATTGAATTGTTAATTAAAATATTTTATATATATATATATATTTGTTTTATCAATTAAGCTGTTTATTTAGAGAAATAACCATACTAGGCATTTTCAGACAAATCAAATAAAAAGAAAAAATATATTTTTTCGAATTGATAATCATATTTCAGGTTAACTTTATTTCTATACTAATATTATATTTGAAACCCAAACTTTGTTATTTATGTGTGAAGAAAAGAATAGCAGCTATATATATATATATATATATATTTTATTTACAATACAATTCATACAACATTTATTTTAATAATAATACAATAAATTATGAAGGCCTAACTCCAATAATCTATCCCAGATTAGTCAAAAAGTGTTGTTTCGTTATATATATATAAAAAAAAAACAACAGATAGACTATCAATTATTAATATATAAAATTTAGTATTCTATTTAACAAATGATCTATATTATATATTACCTGACTAACTCTGAGCAAAATATACCCCAATTAATGCACTGAGGATGGTTCATAATAAATGGACCGAAAAGAATAGCAGCTATATATATATATATATATATCTTTAACTGATTGGTAAAGCATTCAGAGAATTTTCTTTCTTGGCTGCCTCTGCTTTCATATTTCCTTTACTATAATTTGATTTTTTTCTAGTCATATCGAATATAATTAAGAAAATATCAAAATTTATTTTGCCTAAACAAAAGTTATCCTATTACCAATTTGAATCGGAAATGATTCTAGAATTTCTTTAATTAAATTAAATTTATTTTTAATAATTTTTTCTTTTTTTTAGAGCAATGAATGCAGTGACACCCAAGTCATCGCCTATTCCAACGCCTCGACATCGTAAGGGCGAAGTTGAAGTTATAATTCCACCAAATCTTCACGATCCTTTGAATCTTATATCATGTAAAGATGATGCTGAATATGAAAATACTCTGGTTTCACCAACAAAAAAATGTCGTAAATCAAAAAAGAAGAAAAAACGCAACTCATCTTCTGGTGGTTCCAATAAGGATGACGGAGAACCAATCGCTAATAATATTACGTTAGATTCTTCACGAGAAGATGAGAACTCTTTGAAGGTAGAAAGCGAAAGTGTCAAAGCAGCGCCTAAAGAAGAGACTGGAGAACCCTTGCCTGAAGAAATTACTCCTGAAGGAGAGATTCCTAATCCAACTGAAGTTATAACAACACCTGCTGTTCTAGAAGCAACATCACCAAACAAAGAGAAAAGACCTCGAAAAGGCCTAGATGACCTGAAAATAAAAAATCGTAAAATGGATATTAAAGACAAGATTGTGTCACCTGTTATTCCGCAACCTGGAGCATGGAAACGTGCCCCTCGACCGAATCAGGGTCAGGGCAATGACCCACGGCATAAAAATAAAAAGAAACCTAATTTTAATGCTAAACAAGCAAAGTTCCAATATGGAAATTATAATAGGTAAGTAACAAAAAAACTTTAATATAATTTGATTATTAATTATTAACTATGCTCTTGTCCAATCACATTTATTTAAATATATTACTTTAAATAAATGCTTAACTGGGGGTCAAATTTTGATATCTTTTGTCTTTTAAGGTTATTGAAAATGTTTTAACTCTAACCTTTGTGTCAAGGAATTGGTGTGATTGCTGAGAGATTGATGTAACGTTTTAAATTTTAAATAAAAGACAGCTTATATATATATACTTTATATAAAGACGTCTCACATCAGCATTTTATATAGGCTACGCACTTGTATTAACATCAACATGAAATTATCTTTGAAATACCCAGAAAAGACCTTTATATTTCTTAAAAAAAAACAATTTTTATATTAACAAGTGAAATGATATATTGCAGTTGTAGCAAAAAAACAATTTAATTTTTTTTTTTTTTTTTTTTTTTTTTCAATTTCATTATAAGGACATCAGCCAAAAATAACTACTTTAGCGTATTATCCGTTTATTTGTAAATATTTCGATTCCAGTGATATAGAATCATCTTCAGTACAATCAACAGAGGTTTTGTAAATCGTTTATTCCTCCCATCTAATATGACAAAATAGCTGAGCATTCCATGAATTCACTTTTCATAATGAACTATTTTAATCTAATTTTATCTTAATTTTAATCTATATATTTATTTATATGATATAAATAAAATTAGTTCATTATGAAAATTGCATTCATGGAATGCTCAGCTATTTTGTCATATTAGATGGGAGGAATTAACGATTTGCAAAACCTCTGTTGATTGTACTGAAGATGATTCCATATCACTGGGGTCGAAATATTTACAAATAAACGGATAATACGCAAAAGTAGTTATTTTTGGCCGATGTCCTTATAAATGAAATTGATCATCCTTACGGCCATCTACAAGCAAAAAGGGTTTCGAACAAAACATTTTGTTAGATGATGTCGAATCATGTTCGATTGTGTTTTGTCTCTTCGGTGTGCGTTGACCCATAGAAAAGCATAGAAAAAACATTAATAGGCAAAAACGTTTTTGCTCGGTCGGTGTGCGTTCAGCCTAATCCTCATTTTTTAAGGCACTTAGGCCACATCAAATTGGGCCCTTTGTGTCTATGGGATGAGATTTTTTCCCCCTTTCCTACCCTAAGAGGAGACTTCGGCAATGTTTGTATTATTTGCGGTAAGCTGGATTGGAACCCGAGTTGTGTTAAGACATCGGGCTCCGTAATCCACAGCTTAGCCACTTACCTCCTCTAATTAATTATAATTATATTTATAATTTATATTATATATATAAAAGCTCTTGAGCTATGACTCAGAGGTAGAGTATCAGCTTCTGGTGCCAAAGGTCAGGGATTCGCATCCCGTCCCAGGCGAAGAATTTATCTCAATTGAATTGGATACCAATCAAATGAAATAAATAGGGACGGGGTCTAAATGACCTCAGATGTCGAAAAAGACCTTAAATAAATAAAAATATATATATCTATATACATAAAATAAAAATATTGAAATTATAATTAAATGCCCCGGAAAGGCTGGAGATCCTGGATTCGATTCCCGGGGCCAAGGTTCGTTTGACCGCTCCAACAAAAAACACTCGCACTCTTGTTAAATTGAAATTATAGTTAAATACTTATGAAGTTCATTTACTGGTATTTGATTTAAGGATTTTAAGAATATACCGGTCCAACATTCTTACATATTAGTCTATAAATTTATATGTATACATGGACGTATCTAGGGAGGGGCAAGTTGGGCAGCTGCAACTTTGGCGGTGAATTTTATATATATATATATATATATATATATATATTAGAGTGGCACTTATTTACCAAACTTAAAATTCTGAACGGTTCGCCCCCCAGATCATTCATTATCACAAAAAAAAAATACGGTTGATTTGGTAAAATCCCTCAAATTAAGCGTTTCAACCTTGCCGAAATTAGCATAGAATAGATTAGCATAAATAGTATTTCAAACGATTTCCACAAAAAAATTCACTGAAATACTTTATAAAGATCATTTAAAAAAATAGTTGATTTATGAATTTTAATCAAAATCGTTGGTCGAATTTTGGGAATTCTGTCTTTGAGCCTGTATACATGTATATATAATTATGGATATCTTTCTAATTCAATCGTTGAAATAAATAACTAGTTTTTTAATTAATTTATTCATTTATTTTTAAGATTTTTTAATAATTATTTTTTCTTTGTCCTTTTTTTTAGATATTATGGCTATAGAAATCCTTACCATGAAGAAGATCTTCGCCTTAAATGTTTCCATGATCGGTGGGAATTGTTTCATGATAAAGATATTCTAGATATAGGATGTAACATAGGACATGTTACTCTGACTGTTGCTCGTGATTTGGGAGCTCGTTCTGTGGTCGGTCTTGATATTGACCGGAAACTCGTTGAAATTGCACGCACGAATATCAAACATTATGTGAATAGAGTGGACTCGCCTTGGGATGGAACACCCCGAGGAAATAATGAAAGAAATAATAGAATCATAGATACTGGAAAATCTAATGCTGGAGGTGGATATAAGTATTTTCCAATCTCAATGCCAATTCTCTATGGTCCTGTCGATGTTCCCGGAATCAGTGATCAATCGGGAAGCACGGAATTCCCGCATAATGTTTCCTTTGTACAGGTAATCAATGTTATCTATTAATATTTATTTAATATTTCTCTAAACAAATATTACAATTATCTTGCTTATTATACAATAATACTATTGATATTATAAAAGAAATTGAATTATCTTAGATAATAATTAATTTAATGAATTAGAGATATTAACTCTAAGACTTTAGCTTGCTGTTTAATTTATCTGAATAGTTTTCATATTGTCCTTTTATTTATTCTAATGAATATTTATCATTAGGCTGAAGATCTCGTTTTTGACTCACGGTTACTGAGGGAAGTTAGACCCATCAAAATAAAATACCAATTAGTTTCTTGGCCTTCTAATGATGGCTTTAAGAGTTCAAAAATAATATACACTGGTGGACAAAATTAAGAGATGGAGTATTTTTCTAAATATCTCGAGAAATACTGAATACAAAGAAATAAAATTTGAAAATCTTATTTGATGACAATGAAGTGTGCAAAACAACAATGAAAGTGAAATTCATTGGCAAGAGTTATGGCCAATAGTCCGATGTGGTCTGAAATTCATGATAAAAGAAGGCAGTGAAAGTGAGGCTAGCACGGTGCGGTTTGCATCTAGTAAGGTGTGTGGTCACCTCTGACAGATAGACAGCATGCACAACGAGTATGCATGCTGTTAAGAAGAGAGTTTAGGAGTGCTTGTGGAATACCTTCCCACTCTTCCATGTGTGGAAATGGTTTCCATCTCTTAATTTTGTCCACCAGTGTATTTATTGGATATCTGTGTGAGAAACAAGCAATTTGTTTGTTTGGCATAATAATTTTACGCCAATTTAACTATAAATTTTACAAAAGATAACAATATTACTAATGACATGATATATATATAATCATACTATAATAATAAACAAATTTTATTTTAAATAAAATCTTATACATAGGGCGTTTTGCCGAAACACGAGCATGAACTAAAACTGTTCCTAGAGGGGTTTGAGACTCACTCCTTTACTTTATAATCAATGAATAATTTTTGCACCCCTCTATTCTGGTTGTGTTGGTTTCCTGCTTGGTGTTGATTTTAATTAAAAAAAAATCTTTATATCAATTAAATTGACTAAATCTCGCCTGAATCAGCACATGAAAAAAATCTTTTTCTTTCTCCATACTCTATAGGTCTATATGATTGTAATCCAAACCACCAAGTAGCAGCAAAAGGCTCAAACATGTATACGATTTGCGAAAGGTTGTGGCGTGTCAAGTAGAATAAGTTAGGAAAGGTGTGTGCTTGTTTCTTAGCAATGAGAAAAATAATTTTTTAGAGTGTTTCCTCCGAGTATTTCGAAGACATTTAATAGCACTTCTTCATCAGGGGCTGTACAAAATTACAAATATATTTTATGAAAAAACTTGGTCTGACATGGTTTGTCTGTCTGTGTGTTTGGCGTTTGAAAAAAGTCAGGCCCGTTATATTTACTGTAGACAATTTGACACGTCCTATAACTAAGAGATTTTTTGATTAGAGACAGGCAAATAGAATATATATATATATGTCATTACTAATATCATTTGTAAAATTTTTTAGTCTAATTGGCTCTGGAGCCGGCTAATTATTATACCCAACAAGTGAAAAAGAGCATACTTGTCTACCAGAAATCCAATAAATTCTGTAAAGAAGAATAAAAATAAACTTTTTATTTTTGAACTTTGTAAGAAAACCATAAAAGTTACTACAAGCTTCATTGATCCATATTTTAGTCTACACTAAAAAAAACTTTTGAAATAAATGTACAAGAGGAATTAGGGAGTAGAAATAAAATAACTTGGAGAGGAATGACTACTCATGCCAGTTAAATTTTGAATTTGACCTATTTAAATTCAATTAAATGAAATATTAAATAAAAAAAAATCTTTTGATGCTTTTTGAGATTCCTAAGAATAATATTATTAACTTATTATCTAAGATAATTTTATTTCCCATTTAATATCAATGTATTTATAATTATAAAGATAAAGCTTTCGAAATTGCCGAATATCAAATGGACCGCAATATAAATAAAAGTTCAATGACATTTGCAGATGTATTTCGATTGCACTTGTCATTTTTTTTCTTTCTAATTTATATTCAAATGTTCATATTTTTTTACTTCCTCTTAACTATATATGTAATATATATATATATACAAAGTATTGGATTCATGTCAAAAATTCGATGTCGATATTTTGATGGATATACACGTTTTGAGGTCTCCTGAGTGGTTTTTGCAACATGGTCTGTCTGTGTTCAATTTAAAGTATGAAGGAATTGAGTTAGGAGCTTGAAATTTTATATTTAAGATAAGTACCGCCCGGAGGCGTGAAAATAAACTTTTGATCAAAATCAGCCAAAAAGTACTAGTATTTTACTGATGCACTTTTTCAGTTTTTTCGATTTTCTCAAAATTCGCTTCAACTATTGTGATTAAAATTCATAAATCAATTATTTTTTAGATGCTCTTTAAAATGTGTATTCTCAAAATTTTGAATTAAAAAAGAATAATGGTTAAAAATTTATTTTTTAATTCTTAACTAATGTCTTTAATTTTTTTTTTTAGGGCAATTACATTCTAGACTCAGATAAACTATTATCTACAGAACAACCGAGATTTGATTTAATACTCTGTTTATCAGTCACCAAATGGTTTCATCTAAATTGGGGAGATGCTGGACTGAAACAAGCTTTTAAAAGAATGTATTCTCAATTAAGGCCTGGCGGACATCTGATCCTCGAAGCGCAATCTTGGGACTCTTATAAGCGAAAAAAGAATCTCACAGTGAGTAAAACAAAAAAAATAACTATTTTCTTTCCTTCATAATTTTCCAAACAACATAAAAAGAAAAAATAATTCGTTGATTTTAATTACTTTTCCTTACTTTTCCTGATTGGAGTTAATATTAAAGATTACTCATCATTCTATATATACATTTTTCAAAATAAACAAATTTTTTTTTTTTGTATTTGCTTTTAAAAGAAAAAAAGCATTTTATCTATCGCCTGAAAACATTAAGTTCTTATTATATTCATATATTATTTTTGTCATTAATATTTTTAGATTAGTACAAATAAAATAAGAAAATTTTATTTCCTTGACCTTCCAAAGCCACTCCCAAAAATTGTAAAGTGAATATCTGTTTTGATTTATTTTTATTTTAAAAATTCACAATATTTTAGTCAGTGATATGTCTCGAGGTAGGTGTAGGGTAAATTAGTTGGCTCAAATTTTCTTAAAATTTCATTTTCAAACTTATAACGAAAACATTTTATTAAAATAGATCTTTTGAGAAAAATGCAAAAAAAGGTTATTTTTAAAAACCTCTTGGCATTTAATTTGAATACCAAATTGTATCTTTTTGAGATATGACTGTTTTGATGATTCTAATTTTTTAATTATACAAACTCTCTAGTGTAAATAAATTTTTGTGGCTCAGAAACCGAACCCGTCTACCTTGGCTTGAAAATTATAAATTTTAATATTGTGCCAAGAGTTCGAACCAACAATTATATATTAAATTTCTATAATACATTTTATTATTTAATATAGCTAAAGAAAATATTATATTCCTTTACAAAAAGGATATATATATATAGAGAGAGAGTTTTTATAAATTTTCAAGACAGTGTATAAATAGTTCCTTACATCTGCTCATCTACCATGAACACCATCTCCAGAAATCTGACTACCTTCATTCTTCAATATCCTCTCGGCTACCTCAAGATTTAAAATTCTTACAGATTTCATAATCACCATCTCCAGAAACCTGACTACCTTCATTCTTCAATATCCTCTCAGCTACCTCAAGATTTAAAATTCATTACAGATTTCATACATAATCACCATCTCCAGAAATCTGACTACCTTCATTCTTCAATATCCTCTCAGCTACCTCAAGATTTAAAATTCATTACAGATTTCATAATCACCATCTCCAGAAATCTGACTACCTTCATTCTTCAATATCCTCTCGGCTACCTCAAGATTTAAAATTCTTACAGATTTCATAATCACCATCTCCAGAAACCTGACTACCTTCATTCTTCAATATCCTCTCAGCTACCTCAAGATTTAAAATTCATTACAGATTTCATAATCACCATCTCCAGAAATCTGACTACCTTCATTCATTCTTCAATATCCTCTCGGCTACCTCAAGATTTAAAATTCATGACAGAATTAATAATCACCATCTCCAGAAACCTGACTACCTTCATTCTTCAATATCCTCTCGGCTACCTCAAGCTCCAGCATCAAATTCCTACACTTAAAAATCTTAACAAGAAAAATCTTAACAATAATTTTTTTTTACAGGAAACTATTTACACCAATTTTACATCGATAAAATTTTATCCAAGCAAATTTACCGAATATCTTCTATCACACGAGGTCGGTTTTACTCAATGTGAAGTGATTGGCACGCCCATTCATCACTCAAAGGGCTTCCAACGGCCAATTCAACTGTTCACTAAAGGTGGTATCTCTCCTAGTCATTCCAAAAGTAATCCAAATACTCCGAACGATGTACCCCACGGGGCAAAAACACCCCAGGCTGGCCCAATTTATGTCCCAGCACCCCAAGATAGTGCAACGTCAACTCAGCCGAGCGATTCACGTCCTCCCACTGAAGAATTCACACAGATGGACATTGTCGAAACATTACCTGATAATAATAAAATGAGTGTAGACAATGATCTCGTCGATGAGGAACAGCATTCCGTGGATTGTGACAAGACTAAGCAAAGCTGTGATGAAGAATCTGTGATTTCTGATGAACTTGATCCAACGCGAATCGCAATCGAATTTGTTAAAAAAGATTTAAGTCAAATACTTGATGACATTCAACCAACACCTACTTAAAATCCATTAAAAAGAGATACCATAAAATGTCTTAAAATAGACAAATTTAAAAGATCAGTTTTTTAGAATAGAATAATAATAATAAATTGGCCTTTTTATACTAAATTACTTTTTTTTTTTTGGTACACTATCGAAAATTATTATTAAATAACTGGTTCACTAACGTACAACAAAACAAGAACTCTTAATAAGTATTATTTTATTTATTCTCTAAAGTACCAGTTATTTATTTTTTAAAAATTTTATTGAGATTTCTCAACGTTATTTTTCTTTTTTTAAATTTTATCTTTATATTACGTTAAGACTGAATTTATTAAAAAAAAAAAAAAAATTGAATTTATTTATTCTTGAATTATTTAATTATAAAAAAAAAATTTGTATAGTTATTTATATAGGAACATCCAATCATTCGGCCTGTAAACACAGTATTTTTTTTAAAGCTTGAATGTATGTATTTTTATAGGAGATTGGATTTTTCTATAATCTTTTTTAAAATGAGAAAAAATAAAATTCATTGTATTGTACATGAACATTGTAATTTTAGTAGCAAAGCTAGGAAAAATCGAAACGTGTGTAAATGTATTATATGTTATGGTTATAATATTTCTTCGTATACAAAAAAAGATGCATAGATAGAAAACAAATCCGGTTAGATATATTGTATTATTATTATTATTCTTGTATTAAATAAAATATAGCATATCATAAATTAATGCTTTCAAATATTGGATTTTTCATTTTTATTGCCATCATAATTTAACATCACTGTTATTTTATAATGTATTAGAATGATTAATATATTACAAAATAATATATATATTATATATTCCAAGGAAATTTAAAATTACTTTACACCTGAATTCCTAAAATTATAATTAACTATTTTTTATATTATTAATAAAAAAAATTAGTTTCAGTTTCTAAACTGGACTAATTTTTTTTCTAAATTGTCCTTTTCAAAGGGGCCAGCCCAAAATGTTAAAAACGCTTATAAAATTAAATGAGAGTTAATGATTCTTTCAATAAATATTATTAGATTCCATCTTTTTTCAATCCATGCAGGCGTGGATGTCTTTGAATAGCGAATATTTTAATTAAAATAGACAATAAGGAAAAAATTTTGTATGTATTAATATACGTAAATAAGAGAGATTATAATATATATATATATATATAAACCTCTCTTATTATAAATTCAAATTCATTTTATAAACAATGAATATTTTATCTATAGATTGATTATATCTTAAAATTTTTTAAATAAATGTTTTAGATTAGTTTTAGATATTATAAAACACAGATAAATGTATCCACGTCTGAAAAGCTAATTCAATCTTTTATATATACGAGTGATGTGCCAGCCACTACGCTTTATATATATATATATATATATATATATATATATACGAAATCCTTAAAAACAAAACTTATGGAGCGTGGTAGATCAAACAGTTTTTTAACCAGAAATCTGTAAGAATTCAAAAATTTCTTGAAACAGTCCAAGATAAGTAATTTTGGAAAATATGGAAGTAACTTGGAAAAATTTACCTGGTTGTTATAGGATATTGATAAGAAAAAACGCATAATTTTTTCTTTTTTTCAGGATCATTAAAAAAAAATGTGTTTTTTCTTTTCACTATCCTATAACCGAGGAAAATTTTTAAATGCAACTTCCATATTTTCCAAAAAAAAAAAAAATTAAAAAAGTTGGGCCCCATCTGAGCCAAAACAATTCTCCAGTATTTAATTTCAGAATTTTTAGCTGATTAGTAAAATAGATAAAAAGTTTTATTCAATAACAATTGTAAAAGCTCTAACTTTCAAATAATTAGATACTATCCCACACAGCACGGAATATTGCAATCTTGCTCAATGTTGACAATATTGCGGCAACATTGATGCAATATTGCAGCTCAAACAGCAATATTGCTAGTTTGGAATATTGCCAATGTGAAGATCAATGTGAAATGCTGAATATTTTGTGTGTTGGGGATATAGCCTACTTTTCATTAGTGTCTTTCTATTGGCTATTTTATTATTTTTGAAATAAATTTTATATTTAGAGTGAGGTGAATAGCTGAGTAGATTATTGTAGTAAGGAATAAAGAAAGAGCGAATGCAGCTTTATTTATTTCGTTGCTTCAAGCCGACGTTTCGGTTAGATTTGCGACCATCCTCAGGGCTGAAGTGTGTCAATGAGAGGGCGAGGATGGTCGCCAATCGGACCGAAACGTCTTGAAGTGCCTAATAAACGAAATAAATATAGGTGCATTCGCTCTTTATTTCTTCCTTAATAAATTTTATATATTAAGGGAACAAAACCAGAAATCTAAAGAATAAATCATTTCAGTAGTAAATCTTTTATAAATTATATCACATTCCATCATTTTATTATTAAAAGTATAATCAAAAGAGAAATAAAACAAATATTTCTACTTTCTTTAATAATAAAACGATATAATGACGAGGTGTGGAATATTTTATAATAAGATTTTGTACTGAATGAGGTATCTTTATTACAAGAATAATTCTCGATTATTTTAGTGTGAACCAGTATTATGTATTAAAATCTCATGCACTTGGTAGATATATTCTTGGTTGAATAAAAAGATGACAATTATAATTTATATATATATATATATATTTCCTTTACTTCAGAGCGTATAGAGGCTAACAAGTTTGCTTTACTTCAGAGCAAACTTAGCCTCTATACGCTCTGAAGTAAAGGAAAGTATATATATATATATATAAATTATAATTGTCATCTTTTTATTCAACCAAGAATATATCTACCAAGTGCATGAGATTTTAATTTAAGAATAATTCTCTTAACCATGACCTCTACTTGATTATGAATGAAGAAACAGACTCTTAAAATCTCCGATTATTTATGTTCCACAAATGTAATTTTTTCAAGAAAAACAAAAATTTACTTATAATATAAAAAAAAAAAATTTATCCTGGTTTCAATTTCTCCATTAGCCTTGGATTTAGTCCCTTCAGAATGATATCCAACTCAAATGAAATAAATTTTGTCGCCTGGGACGGGATGCGAACCCTTGACCTTTGGTATCAGAAGCTAATAGTCTTCTACCTCTAGTCAAGGGCAAGAGGATTCTAAAATAAGGAAAAAATTGAAATTTCTAATCTTTCCCTTTAGTATATAAAAGATATTGCGAATCTCTTACAAAACCTACAAATCTCTCCCTGCATGCAAATTTATTTATTTATTCTATTTTTTAGATTTTTCATTTATCCACCAGCATAGATGAAGATTAAACTCGTAAATTTTGATAATATCTATGGCACATCACTGTTAAATTTTATTTTTTTTTTGTAAATTCATTAATTTATCTTATTGAGAGAATCAGGAAAAAAAGAGTACAAACATCTTCAAGGCACTCGATGACAAAAAATAAAATAAAACGCTTAAATTATCCTAATATTAAAATGCAGATTAATTTTACAATAATAATTTACATCTTTTAATAAATACTGAAAATAATTTCAAGATATAACTTTTTCATCAAAAAGATGATGATACATTTTAAAATTGAATCCTTCTAAATAATATATTTTTTAAAAATTTTATAAAGAGTATACCCATAATAATAAATATAAAGAATTAATAATGTGAAGCATTTGATCTGTAAACCCTAAAAAGCGCATATATATATATATTAGCCTGACGCTCTGTTTATATATATAAAGTTAAGGGTAATGTCCAACTAAGAGAACAAAATACCCTTGACTAATATTCTAATAAGTAGGAGAAATGTTTATTTCTAGATTTTGGAAGAGAGGATTTATAATAATCAATATATTATTTATTTACAATTTTAAAATTTATTAAATCTAATTTTTGAGATGGGGTCAAAGTAGAACCGGTAATCAGAATTTCTTTCTCGGATACCCATACTTTCCAAAAATATTGCTCTAAAATTGCGGTCAGAATGGAAATGACAATATTCTTTTGATTGAAAAAATAGTCTTCTTCTTTTTAATTGCTTTTGAAGTTATGGTTGTGATGTGATTATAATGCAGAGATAAAGATATTAACCAAATTGGAATACTCTAGGTTCAATAAAACTCCCAGAATAAGACGTTTCGTCCTGAATTTATTTGGCCATCCTCAGTTATTGGGAATTATTCACACAATACAGTGCACATTAGGGTGGATCTAAAAAAGTCAAGTTTTGAATTCAGAGTTGCTATAGTGTGGAAAAGTTGCGATTGGTAAATACAAGAAAAACAAAAAAAAAATTTGAAATTTCATAAAATTAGTGAAAATCTTAATTTTTTTGCCTTTTTGTTTTTAGTTCCTATAGCAAAATTTTTTTAAAATCAAGCATTGAAAAACAGTAAAAAAAATTTGTTTGTCTCTAGGAGCATTCCTATCGCGCAAGTCCATAGAAGTTTAACAAAATTCGAAATTTTTGAACACATTCATTATGTTTAGAAAATAATGAGATGCCAAAAAGTTGTTGATTTTGAGATGCATGCTAATTGTGCAGCTCTTCGCTTATTTAGATAATAATAGGCCTAATAAAATTTTGAAAAAATTAAGATTTTCACAAATTTTATGAAACTTTCGGCCGATCGGAAGATGAAGTCCGATTTCAAATTTTTTTTTTTTTTGTTTTTCTTGTATTTACCAATAGCAACTTTTCACTATAGCAACTCTGAATTCAAAACTTGACTTTTTTAGATCCACCCTAGTGCACATGTGATTGAACCAGGATTTGTCAATAATAAAATTTATTTGCTTCATACAAAATTATATGGCTCCTGTGCCCAAGATGAGAGAAAAAAAAAAATAAAAATATATATATATATATATAGTCAAATAATCAATTATCTCTGAGCTTGGGCACAGGAGCCATATAATTTTGTATTTATTTATTTATTTAAAATAATTGTTGGCATTAGGCCACCAGACATTATTGCCACGGCTACTATAATTTTGTATGAAGCAAATAAATTTTATTATTGACAAATTCTAGTTCAATCACATGTGCACTGCATTATGTGAATAAATCGCAATAACTGAAGATGGCCAAATAAATTCAGGCCAAAACGTCTAATTCTGGGAATTTTATTGAACCTCGAGCATTCCAATTTGGCTGATATCCATTAAAATTCTTTTAAATAACAATAGAGAGATAGTATTTAGATGATTTTCTTTTAATAGCCACGCATATTCAATTAGGTATGAAAAAATTGGACAATTTCTAAACATCGGCAAACCATTTTGATTGAATCCTATCCTAAGATGAACAAGTCGTCTCAATTAATGAATTTGAATTCATCACTTCCATTCTGACCGCAACCTGATCTCAATTCCGACCATGTATAAAAATCATCCTTTTTTTCCCAAATTTATGAAAAATTCAGATCGAAACTTTATCTGTATTTTATGGATTGAATTCAATAATGTAGTTAATCCTCTTACGAGTATTCATAATTTTTTTTTTTTTTTTAATTTGATTTAAGGTCTTTTTCGGTCGTTTCTATTTTATTTCAATTTCATTGGTAGCCAATCCAAATGAAATGATGCCAACCCTTGACCTTTAGTACCAGAAGCTGTGGCTCACACAGATCAAGGATAATATTCATATTTGATAATTTAATTTAAAGTATAAATTAAAGTAATTTTTATAATTATAAATAAAAGATAAGAATAATACCAAAAACCTTTTTTTAATTTATACTCTAGAACAAGGGTTCTTAAACTTGTGTAGTTCGCTGACCCTCTATTGAATTTTTTTTTTATCTCGCCTACCCCTTTTTAACTGTAAGCATTTTATGTCACCCTTGATTTTTGAATCAGTATGAATTTCTATTATATAATATAATACAAACAATTTTTTAACTAGAATTGTTTCGCGGAACCCTGGGGGTTCGCGGACCATAGATTAAGAACCCCTACTCTAGAATAAATTAAAATTAAATTATCGCCCTGTATTCAAGTTTAAATTTTATAAGCTTTAAAAGATTTTTCAGACGATGCATTTAGGCAGAATTGATCGGTTCTATTATGACCACAGTCGTATTTTTATTGACTGTACAGTGAGGGTCAATATTAAGTCCCACCCATGCGTTTTCATCATGTGATTATTTCATTGTTTTTATAAAAGAAAATGAAAATCTTTATTGGAAATTTTCTAGTTTTGAAGCATGAAAGTTTCCATTAAAAAATATATAATATTTTTTTAAAAACATTGAAATAATCACATGTAGAAATCGCATGGGTGGAACTTAATATTGTCCCTCACTGTACTTGTAATATTTTTTAAATTACTAAAATTAATAAATTATCTCTTAATTTTTTTCAAATTCTTTAAATAGATGCATGTGTAGTCCTTAAAAAATTTTTTTGTACATTACCCTTAACTAATTTATAATACTATTTTAAATAAATATTAAAACAAATATAGTCTACAAAAAAGGCATTCCTAAAAGATGTATATTTAATTTTAAGAAAAGTAATTTGTTTTTTAACTTGATTTCTGTTTTTCATAAAATTTTCTTTTTATTTTTATTTTATTTTTTTTTTTTTCAAAGGAACTATATCTGTGATTTGTTAAAAATATTATAATTAATAAAAATAATAATTCTATAAGCTCAATGATCCGAGGACCTCTGAAAATTCTATATACAATGATAATAATAATGAAATAATATTTCTATATTTAGGCCCAAATCGGAACACTTTTTAAATTTTTACTTACATGACTCGCATCATTGACTCTCCTTTAGAGGAAATGAAATAAATATTTAAAACTAGCTACCTAAACAAAAAAAAAAAAATATTTTAGATCAATTTTAAAATTTTAAGTTGAATCTGTTGCTTATCAAAATAGATATCAACATTGAATTATTTACAATAACTTAAATCTATAGTATGTGTACACAATACATATATTAATATCTCTTTAAAAGTTCATTATTATAACGCTTTTAAGAGGCAACTTTTTCTGTACAGACTAAATATATTTTAATTTGATCTCAAAAAAATAATCTATGTTTTAAATACCTTTATATTATTACCTAAAAATGAATTTCAATCTTATTCCTTTATATGTATATATATTTATTATAAATATATAGGCTTATAAATTTTCACTGTGTTATGAAATGGTTCAATAATTGGCAGTTGTGAAAACGTCCTGTGGGACGTGAAAATTGATTATTTGATAACATGTATTATAAATTAGAGGAAGGAAATGATGATAAGTGGGGAGATGGTGAATTCTTGGTTCATTCATCGATAACATCCCATAACATGAGAGCGGCATCAGTTCCTCCAACGGTTACGATGTTCTTATCGTTATAGAGGAATCGAGCTGCAGCCACTTGCTGACTGTAAACTTTCTCTTCAATATATTCCGCTTTTGGAGAGACACACGGATACCTTAAAATAAAAAAAAAAAGAAAATTAGAAAAATATTAATCTTCTAAAACATCAAAACAGATATAACTCATCAAAATCAAAATAAGATGGTAGAGGTAGAAAAAAAATTGCAAAAAGTTTTTTGCAGCCTTCTACAATTAAACGGAAAGTGGCTAATGAGTTTGACATCTATGAAAACCAATCTAAGCCTGGAACTAGAAGATTTTTTGGGGGGGGAAAAAATTTTCTCCCCCCCCCCTTAAAATTTTCAAAAAAAATTTTCTCTTTACCCCCCCCCCCGGCCCCCCCCCCCCCCCCCCCCCCATCAACCGTAGGTTGGGTAGGTAAAGCTTATTAGTAATCGTAAAAAATATCGAAATGGAACTCAAGCTGCCAAAATGCGTTTTGAGGTCCCCTGAATCCATTTAAGTAGTTTTTGGAATAATGTCTGTGTGTGTGTGATGTCTGTGGTAATTTTTTTCGTCAAGGTAAACTCAAAAATTATTTATTCAATTGTTTTGAAATTTTGCACACATAAACTAAAGGTAAAGGCCAAGAACTGAAAAGCCTTTGGTTTACATTAGGGGGGGTTCTAGAGGGGGGATAATATTTTTTCCTTGAATAGTGCGTGGGCAAAGTTGTGCGCTCGGCTTAGTCCGACCCTTTATTTTTTCTTAATTTAAGCTTATCATTCAAATTGAGGTTCAAGTTGGAGCTATAGATATTAAGTGATGGATGTATGAAGGCAGAAGCGCCGAGAAAAAATGCTCTGAATGCTTTCACCAATCAGCTGGAAACGTTTTGGTGTATTTATTATGTACAGTGATCGACAATATCAAGTCCCATCGATGCGTTTTCTACTTGTGATTATTTCATTGTTTTTATAAAAGAAAATGAAAATCTTTATTGGAAATTTTCTAGGTTTGAACCATGAAAGTTTCCATTAAAAAATATATAATATTTTTTTTAAAAACAATGAAATAATCACAAGTAGAAAACTCATGGGTGGGACTTAACTTTGAAGCTCACTGTACCATCTTTAGTTCATTAATTCGTGTGCTCAAGAGCTGGTCCAGTAGTTTGTTCTTATACTATTTACAAAACAATATATATCGACGTTCTAATTAGTAAAGTGCCTAACTCCATTTTTGTTTATTTTTCAGAAGAGCCAAAAAACATTTCATTGTCATTATTAGAGCTAATGTTAAACACTTTTCGTGAGGCAACTTTTCGAACTGAAAAATTTGAATTAAACGGAAAATACAAAAAAATGATTTTCGAAAAAAAAAGTGGAGTTAGACACTTTTCTAATTAGAGCGTCGATATGCTATATATCTGGACCAACTCTTCCAGCTGATTGGCAAAAGCATCTAGAGCATTTTTTCTTGGCTGCCTTCATACAACCTTAATTCAAAGCTTATAAGCTATTTCAGATTACTTTATATAAAATTTGCGAGATGTGTTTGTGCATATGATTGCTCCATTGCGCCGCCGTGAAAGCGTGGAGATCCTGGTTCTAATAGAGAGCTGATAAAGACGGGATCATCTTTCAAAAAATAGTTTTGGAAAGCTTAGAAAAAATATTTCCAAAAAAAGGGCATATTTCTTTTTTTAAATTCTATATGTCTATAGTATAATTTGATTATTATTGAAAAAAAAATTAAAAATAATTTTGATGAGTAATTTTTTTTTAAATTCAATTATTGCAGAAAAAAATCTAGCCCGAGAAGTTAATTATTTATTTATATATATATATAGCCTACTTGTTTAACAAAGATAATATTAATATATATATATATATATATATATATTATCTAATTTCAAATGAGCTATTAAAAAATTTTAAATAGTTGATAAAACAAGTATTTACTGAAAGTAATCAATGAATGAGATTAAATAAATAAATACTATATAAAAATAAACTAATGAGTATAAATAACTTAAAGAAAAACAAACCACTCAATAAAAAAAAATTAGATTGCTGAAGTCATGGGTTACACAAATAACTAACAGGGCATTAAGACACGATGTAAACATGTTAGAACTTAAAAAAATTGCAATGGCTTCCTTTATTTATTAAACCAAATGGCAAAACGCCATAAAAAAAAAAACTTTGTATAAACAACTCCTTGTGGATTAGTCATTGTTTATCGGGTTGTCACAAGAAAGAGATTAAATAAATATATGCGTAATGAATAATTCATCGAAAATTAGGATTTAATCAATTTTATGATCTTATTTTATACTGATTAAAATATGAGATTTCTTAAAAATGAAGTTATATATTTTTTATAATGGGTGGAAGGAAATCAAAATTGATAACAAAATTTTACAACTGGAATCGAAGTTTATATATAAGCCTTATATATACAGGGCCGAAACTAGCTTTTTTGGGCCCCTGGGGCTAGACCTCACCATTAAGCCCACTACACCAAATTTCACGAATTAATTAAAGCTACTTATTCCCCTAAAATAATAATTTTAACCAGTAGTACAACCAGAAATACAAATTTTGGAGAGAACTAAAGATTTTTTAGAAATGTATGTTGCCACCAATTTCTTTCGAGGTCTATCATCTACAGAACTACGAATTTTTTTATGAAAATTAAATATCTATATTGTATACATATATTATTATATATCTATATTACTCCCTTTGCTCTTAAATTTTGCCTAACCGTTTTAAATAATTTAATACAATGTAATGCGAATTTTTTCGAGCCCCCTTGTCATCCGAGCCCTGGGCCCGAGCCTCTGCCTAGTTTCGGCCCTGTATATATATATATATATATATATATATATATATATATGCGAAGATAAGTTTTCTCGGGTTGTGTCGCGTGTGATGTTGAGATTTACTCGACGTTTCGGCTCTCCTTTTGGAGCCATTTTCAAGAGTATGGAATTAGGGGGAATTGTTGGGGTGGTTTGTTTACGGGGTCGCAGTCTTGCTGGTCCCCAGGTCAATTTGGATGCCTCAGAGGCTTGGTTTGGTCTCTGAGAGCAGGAGGAAGGTTGAGTGTGTGTAATTGCGTTTGTGTTCGGTTTGGGTTGACTACGGGGCCTCAGTCTGCCTCCCCAAGTCGATGTGTTATTGGTTTGGTTAGTGGATGTGTTAGGAGATTGGGTTTGTTTCTGAGATTTGGATTGGGGTGTGTGTATGTGTGATCGTGTCTGTGTTTGATTTAGGTTGACTTTGGGGCCTCAATCTGCCTACTCCCCCAGTCGATGTATTGCCGGATGTTTCCGAGGCTTGAGTTTGTCTTTGAGATGTGTTGGGTTGTGTGGTGGCGGTTTGCGTGTTGATGGTCGAAGTGATTTGTGTTTTGGTTTGTCTTACTGCTGTGGCGCTCGAGGTCTTGAATGCTCGCTGGCTAGCTGACGACATATATATATATATATAGCCTGCTGAGGATCATAGTGGTGAAAGTCCGAAAGTCAACAATTCGAGAAAAGGAGTTTGAAATATTTATAAACATATACATACCCTGGGCCCGAGCCCCTGCCTAGTTTCGCCCTGTATATATACTGTATATAGATATATAACCTGCTGAAAATCATAGTAGCGAAAGTCCGAAATTCAACAATTCGAGAAAAGGAGTTTGAAAGATTTATAAACATATAGACTACATTCAAATAGCCGGGCAACAAATATATAGGCAAGAATCAATAACACAGAAATATATTTTTGCCACTTTGGCCCTCAAAAGAGAAGACGTTTTAACATCGTTTGGCAGGCTTAACTCAAAAATTGAATTTTTAGACTTTCACCACTATGATTCTCAGCAGGCGATATACTCTTTATATATATATAAATATAGAAATTTTAGGTCAATTCACACAGTGAAAAGAAAGGAGAGAAATCAAAAAATATGGTAGCATAATAAATATCGAGATGGTCAAAATCCTTAAACTTGATAATAATAATTAGGAAACTTTTATTTTACCGTGTGATTATTTCATTGTTTAAAAAAATTTTTGTGGTTCAAAGTTAAAGACAAATACAATTAAGATTTTCATCTTATTTTATAAAAACAATGAAATAATCACATGAGAAAAGCGTGGGGTTGGTTTATTATTGATCCTATATATAGCTTAGTTAGCTAATAAAAATATTTCAATTTTTTTTGTCTTTTCTTAATTAAATCGTTAGGGATCCAGAATAAATGTTTTATACCTGAAGAGTCGCAGATATCCATCTGAATCACCAACAATCAGTAGATCGTGAGCTGATGATCGGTTAGTAGTCATTACTAAGGAAGTCAACGGGTAATACCTGTTGTTCCAGATGCCTGTAAAGCACATTAGAAATTAAATAGAATAATAAATATATTTAAATTTATTTTACCCCTCCACCCTCAATTTCCATAGTAAAATTATTTTTACAATAAAAAATATTCATCCATTATTAGTGCCCAGATTAATTATTCACCCCATATATTATATATTAATATATTAGAGATAAAAAAAAAAGCTTTCTTTTATTTAATTTATAAAAAAATTTTAATAAAAAAATTCGTTTTTCAAATTTAAATTTCTCATTTCACTCTTTGCCGCTCTATTCAGTTCAACTGGTGATGACGTAACTCATTGTTACAAATATGGCCGAACAAAGTGAAATGCTCTTTTCGTTCTCATATAAATTAATTTTTTACTTTGATTTAAAATTTGAAGTTAATGCCTTTTATAAGATAGTTTAATAATATTGCACCCCGTTTTTTGAATACTAATAATTTGGATCAAATTGAATATGAAAAACAATATTTAATTTGAGTGTTAATTGCTAACATCCTACTTCAATAAAGGTATGAGGCAATATTTTTGGTTATATTCTAGAATTAATTATTAAACGAGTTTTCTAATTTAAAATATTTTCTAACTTATAGACGTTAATTATATATTGTAAACTAATATTAAAAGCAAATGGATAATCAAATATTAATCATTCAAAAAAAAAAATTTAAAAATCAGAATTTTTAATTTTAAAATTTAATTATTTATTTAGGGGTACCGATCCTTAAAGGTTCTATTTGCATTTCAATAAGCTACGTCAAAGTTTATAATAGACCTACAGAGGCCTAGGGATATTAATATATTTTTAATTTTCCAATAAAAAAAAATATTAAAGATGAGAAAATTTAATCCTTATTGGGCTTACTTCTATTGAAATTAATTATCAAACTCGGAAATGAAAAGGAAATCAGCCAGGTAGAAAGAAGCCTCTATTGTTAGATCAATCTCCTTTATTACATAATTCGTTGTAATAAAGGAATTTGATTTAGCTGAATTCCTTTTCATTTCAGCGATTGATAATTTCATCTCTAATATTTTTTTATTGGAATGAAAAATATATTAATATACCTGTAAGCCTATTATAAACTTTAACGTTGAGTTCTACCTGAAATCATTTAGCAGATTATTAGCGAATATTTTTTATAATATGAAGATCAAATAAATTAAATGATTTTTTATTTATAATTCCTCCCCATATTTATTGTGTTTTTGTTTCTCTCATTATCTACACCCAGCATTAACTTTCTCGCATAGCACCTTTTTTATGTATTATAAATTAAAAATAACTCAACTTACCAGCAACTAGGAAGCCAATCGGACAATTATGAGTGTACCATTTAACATCTTTCATGGCCACTGGGCTCTTTTCCGGAGATAATGCTTTCACATCCCCTATAAAAAATATATTAAAATAAATAAAAACTTAATAATATTATTTATCTTTTATTAAATAATAAAATAAATAAATCTCTAGGTATTTTCAGCAAAGAGAGAATATTTTGTATATTACTCCGTTTAATGTAAATATTTCGATGTTATCAAATCTTAACATCGAATTTAAATGGTGTAATACACGATTCTCTGGCGATTCAAAGTCATAGCTAGTAATTAATAACATGGCGGTTATCTTGAAAGAATATTTTTATAATTGACTATCTTTTTTTCAGAATTTTCGTTTGGACAACAAATAAGTTTGACGGCGAGTCGACCAGTTGTTGAATGGATTTAGTTTCAAAGTAAGTAACTTTTACACATTTAATTTTTTTTTTCATAGGTTTATTATAATAAACTGTGAGCTTATGACAAAATTGGATAATATTTTAATTGTCAGAATATGGTAGATTTAACTAGCCTAGACGATGTTTGTTGAGTAAATATTAATCTTTCTAATGGCAATGTGAAGGAATGCCATAATACATGTAACAGTAAGAAGAAATAAAAAGAAAGGCTTGTTTTCGGCCCGAATTATTTTAATTTCCTTTGTCGACGTTTCGGGGACTAATCGTCACCCATCTTCAGGACTTATATTACAATATAATCAATACATATTATCAGAAACTTTTAAATTCACACTCTATAGACAGAAAGGCCTTATAAATAGCGTTCTACTTACAAAGGTGTTAAAAAATTCTTAGTTTCTGTCTCCTTTAGTTGTCAGATAAGTAAAAAAGTTAGTATATTTTGGATATACAAATTCATTCATCCATCAGCTCATTATCTATCCCCCACTCAATGGCATCATGTGACGTTGTGCTATGAGGAACGCGCATATAAAGTAGCAGCCCTGCTTTAACTCCGATGAGGGCTGAGCATATCTGCACGCAGATGAATTTGTATATTCCAAAATATATTATACTAACCTTTTTATATGTCTAACAACTGAAGGAGGCACGAATGCTAAGAATTTTTTATCACCTTTGTTAGTAGAGCACTATTTATAAGGCCTTTCGGCAAGGGCGGATCCAGAGGAGTTTCTTAGGGAGGGGGAAGATCTGGTGTGACTGGTCGCACAGCACATAATTTTTTCTTAATTTCAATAATTTAAAGGTGCATTCTGTACTTGTTTACCAGAATATATATATACAAATCAAATTTTTAAGTGTTATTTTTCTTTTTTATAGTATTTTACCTCCCTGTCTGTCTATTGAGTGTGATGTGAATTTAAAAAGTTTCTGATAATATGTATTGATTGTATTGTAATCTAGGCCCTGAAGATGGGTGACGTTTAGTCTCCGAAACGTCGACAAGGGAAATTATAATTCCTGCTTAAAACAAGTCCTTATTTTTATTTCATCTTCTATCTTCCTATTGGATTATTGAGATCCACTATCATCTGACAAAATAATTTTCTTAGAATTATACATTTTAATATTCTCCCTTTTCTCAAAGATCAAATTTTGCCTCAATCTCACAATTGATTGTTATCCTAAGTCTATGAATTTCATAAGGGAATAAAAGCAAATATTTTTTTTAAGGTTTAATATTATCTATATATTTTTAAAAGCTTTTTGACCTTTATTTATAAATTAAATTCTAAATCATTCAGTTGCCTTTAAATTTATTTAAGAAATTCCAAAAGCTAATAAAAAGTATGAAAATATTGTCTCCCAGTGGACTCTCCCTCCTCTATTTTTTCCATGTTCTTCTTGGTTCATGTGACAATGATCAACATAGCTTAATTAAAAAAAAAAAAAAAAAATTAAGTTTAATCAATTTGAAAATGTGAAATTCGAAGCATGGCTAAATAATTTCTTTTTTTGATCCTTAAAATCTTTAAAAAGAAATAAAAATAATACAAAAAAATATTGAAAAGATATCTGACTCACAGAAGAGAATATCGAAATCAGCTGTGACAGTTTGTAAGAAGAAACCATCAAGACTCCAATCCAGATGAGTTAAGGGCTGAGTGCCTCTAATTTTGTTTGATTTCTTATAAGAAAATCCATCTCGACTAACTCGGAATAAATACACAGAGCCATTCTGAGAGCCAATGGCAATCATATCGCCAGCTGAAAAATAAATCAATTTGTACAATTAAGATAAAATATAAAAAAAGAACTTAATATATGATTTAACAATGTATATCTCCATATTGTAGGAAGCTCTACCAAAATATTTTAAGGAAATAATCAGCCGGGAACTTCTTCCTAACTTCTAAGGGTGGCATTTTGTGGCTTAAGTAGTAACAGCATATCACACATTTTTATAAAATTATTAAGTTATGAATTTCACTTGATGCAAATTTGAAAACTTCGATCTATGACAGTAGTTCTTTCTTGATAGTCATTAGAATCTGCCAATCTGTAACGGCATATTTAGTGGAAATTGAAACGGCCTCTCCAATGCTATTTAAATAGCAAGTCCGTTTGAACGATTACGGCTGATGGCATCGCACGTAATGGGCACGGCAGCGGCACGACCTAGTGGACCTTAAAGTGGCGCAGATAAAGATATCATATTTTCAGCTATCATAGCCTTACTTGAATTTTTATGTAAATTCTTACAGTATACTCAATCTTATTTTTTAGAATGAAAAATGTCAGAATGTAGCTAAATTTTGAGCAAGGATATAAAGAAAAAACCAAAAGATGAATTTTTCCCCCGATATGTTTTCCTCATCAGAGAAAATTGAAAATTATATATATTGTACAATAGATATTCTTTTTATTATTGTTGTTGTTGTTTGTAGATGGCCGTAAGGATGATCACTTTAATTATAAGGACCGTCGGCCAAAAAATAAATACTTTTGCGTATTATTCGTTTATTTGAAAATATTTCGACCCCAGTGATATGGAATCTTCTTCAGTACAATCAACAGATGTTTTGCAAATCGTTAATTCCTCCCATCCAATATGACAAAATAATTGAGCATTCCATGAATACAATTTTTATAATCCAATGAATGCTCAGCTATTTTGTCATATTGGATGGGAGAAAGTAACGATTTGAAACATCTGTTGATTGTACTGAAGAAGATTCCATATCACTGGGGTCGAAATATTTACAAATAAACGGATAATACGCAAAAGTATTTATTTTTTGGCCGAAGGTCCTTTTAATTATATTGATTCTTTTTATTTCATTGTAAATATTATAATTTTCCTCTGAAGAAGTGTAATGGAAATATTAGGATTAAAAAAAACTCATTTTGAAATATTTTACATCCTTGTTAAAAATTCAGAGACGTTTTGATGTTTTACTCTAATTATTCTCTCGGGATCACTCATATCATAACTTTCAAATATTATAGTATTTTCTAGGATTTCATTTCTATTTTGATAAAAATTCACAAAACAAAAATTTTTCTTCTTTATTTTCAAGTAACTTGTGAATATAAAATTGATAGGAAGACTTGATCAACATTTAATACAAACACGGAGTAAGAAGACTGACCGGCGTTATATCCAAGACATGCGAGAGGTGACCCACACACTCGAAGAGTAGTAGCTTGAGCGCCTGTTTCTGCATTCACCACTACCAAATACCCTTCGGTGGAGCCAGCAGCTAATGCAGCACCCACGGGATGAAAGGCTAATGATACACATTCATAGCCGATCTGTACGCTCCAGATCAGTTTGTGTCCTCTCCAGAGAGCAATGTTCTTGTCATGGCCAGCAGTCGCAAACATCTCTTCATCAGGATGTACAGCTAGGCCCCATAATTGACGACCATGCCCGAAAACCACCTGGACAAAATAAACAAATACATATATTTAGATAGGGGAAACAGAGAAAAATTTATTTAAAGATCAAGTTCACACTAATGGAAGGACTAATATTTTTTTTTGCAAAGAGAACCGATAAATCGATCTTACCTAACCAACGTCATTATTTTATTAGTTATTCAAATAACTTCCGAAACGTTCATTGCAGAAGTTATTATAAAATTAAACCTGCCTGATTGAAGCGCCTTTGGAGAGAACCTTCCATGATATTATTTCTCGTTGTACCAACATAAATATTTCCATCATTTCTTCCTGGTCTTTGAGGATAAATACTTCGGACTCCGCCCGCTGAT
Source organism: Euborellia annulipes (assembly GCA_023213315.1). Lineage (NCBI taxonomy): Eukaryota > Metazoa > Arthropoda > Insecta > Dermaptera > Anisolabididae > Euborellia > Euborellia annulipes. The sequence continues at coordinate 55,286 of JAKCPI010007831.1, forward strand.
TCAGGAAGCTGAAAATTTAGATAAAATTCTTGGATTAGGAAGGGAGGACAGAAAATTTCTACATGTATTTATCAAAATAAAATTATTTTTGACACAAAAAGAATGAATTTTGATAATAAATAATTGTTGATATTGTGCCAATCAGCTGATTGGTTAAGCATTCAGAGAATTTTATTTTTTGGCTGCCTCTACTTCCATATCTCCTTTAATTCTTACTTCTCTAACAACTGAAGGAGGCAGTGCTAAGAATTTTTAACACCTTTGTCCTGAAGATGGGTGACGTTTAGTCTCCGTAACGTCGACAAGGGAAAATCAAATAATTCGGGCTAAGTCTTTCTTTTTATTCCATCTTCTATAGATAAAAAGAGTAAAATAAACTCACCTTAGTTTCTGTTATTTTCTTATAATTTTGTAAAGAGTCCCATGCAACTATTTTACGGTCTCGTTCTCCTCCAGAAAGAAGAGTGCCTTCACTCAGCATTATTAAACTGCTGATGGATTTATTATGGGCCTGGAAACGAGAAGTTTTTTTTATTTTCAACCAGCGAGAGAAACAAGCTGTCGATTTTATAGCATTAATTGTTAATGTGGAGAGAAGAAAAAAGAATGACAGCTAGATATTATTTATTTTATTAGATCCTCTATGTCAGTGGTTCCCAACCGGTGTGCCGCTGCATCCAGGGGAACCGCAAGAATGCCTAAGAGGTGCCGCGAGATATTTAGGTAAAAGAAAAATGAAGCTTTGCTAAAAAAAAGGTGAAATGCTTTAGACAGAAGAGGAAAAAATTTTTCCGAGTGCGGCAAAAATTTTGTTCTCCTAAACAATTTTTGCGGATGGCGGCACAAAACTTTCGATTACCTTCGGTAATCGAAAGTTGTGTTCGTGCTTGTCACACCAGATTTTTTGGTGTCGACATATATTTAGTTCCCGACAGTATGGAACATATGAATTCAGATGTAAAATTTTTAAGTATGGGGCAATATTTATATTTTGTTACCATGGCAACCATTTCTCCGATCCTTCCCTATGAAATACAAGAGTAAAGTGGTCTTCAGAAGATTTCAATCGCAAAATGAAAATATACATTTTAAAGAGCATCTAAAAAATAATTGATTTTTGAATTTTAAAAAAATCGTTGGAGCAAATTTTGAGAAAATCGAAAAAAACTGAAAAAGTACATCAGTAAAGTACTAGTACTCTTTGGCCGATATTGATTAAAAGCTGTAACTTTCCGGTCCCGGGGGGTGCTTAACTTAAATATAAAATTGCAACCTCATAGCTCAATTCCTTCATGCTTAAAATTGAACACACACCCACCCACACCCCACACCCACCCACCCACACACACACACACACACAGACAGACCATGTCGCGAAAACCACTTTTTTGGATTCAGGGGACCTCAAAACGTGAGAGATCCATCAAAATCTGGACATTCGACTATTTTTGATATGATTTATCCAATATTTGTCTCTATATATATTTCAATACATAGTTAAGAGAAATAAAAAATAGGTTGCAAAATAAAGTAGATAAACAACTTGATGTTAGTATAAAATTTTTCTTATAATGGTATTTATGTATAATATAGGAACCGACCGAAGTTACGATTTCGGCCAAAAACCAGTGGAAATTTGAGTTTGAAAAGAAGGGATGAGATTCGCACACTGAAAAAAATGGAGTAATTTGAGTTACGAGGGGAAAATTTACTAAAAAAAAAAAGTAAAATGATTTGAATTTTGTATAGGAAATTTTAAGAAAAATTCGGTTTTTGGCTAAAAATCTTGTTTCGGTCGGACAAATCTCGACATCGAATTTTTGACATGAATTCAATACTTTCTCTATATAAATTTCATATATAGGAAAAGAGAAAGTAAAAAACCCAATAAAACCCATATAACACTGAGTTTTATTAATTGGAAAAAAAAAACAACAGTGGGGGAAATTCTATGCCAACCCTGTCTTTAATGCAGTTAATATATATTTTGGTTCTTTATTTAAATGATGAAATCAATAATGATTTCATTTTTTTAAATTATATTTAAATCTAAAAATGCTTTGCTATCTTCTCGCAGGTTGCTGAACCAAGATGTGAATTGATCCAACATTGCTATCTACTGTTTAAACAGATCATTGTTGCCGCCCGCATCTGTCGCCATATTAGATTCTACAAGGGACATTAAAGTGGAATCTTTGCTCAGCATTAGAAACG